>VZTV01061968.1:553-35012 GCA_013400875.1 Anhinga rufa
GGGGGGGAAAGGTGACAAGTGATTTGGATCATGAATATGTCCAAGTATTATTGGTTGCTCCATGCTGAATTAAAAATTTAATGTGCAAACTTAGACTCTCCCTTAGCAAGCTGCAATCAGGCACTGAGGAGAAAGTAAAGGAATTTTATTTTCTAAGTCAAACACAAAACCAAGTAAATGCTCAGTTTGGGACTCAGCATCTGACCCATTTTTGTGACCTTCAAGATGATGGCTGCCTGAACTTCAAGCTGAAGGGTTGAGAAGGAAAATTCATAAAACTGGTGATGAGCATCCTCTTGTTTGCACATTTGAGTTCACTTCTGTACCCAAAAGGCCATTGCATTGTTAGAAAAGACTTTGACGAAGGTAGCTTGTTCTCCTACGATGAGTATGTGTGGAAGCACACAGTGTGGGGCGGATCTAGACAAGCTCTCTGGGGGCTCATTTAGGATGTGTCAGCCAACTAAATTCACAGCTGGAGTTTGCATTGAGCGCAAAAGTCCCATGTTGGCAAAGAAATATTCTGTCCTGTTTTTCCCCTTAAATACAAGCACAATCCAGATCTGTGTTCTTCGCCCTTTGCTCCTCCAGCTCGTCTCTCCCTGATACTGCTAGTTTTAAATGAGTACTTTGATTTCCTTTTCATCCTTTCATTGCCTGTATCAGATGTTGGGTCTCCTTGGGTTGTCAGCGGTCTAAAATGACGATATCAGCGATGAATGATTAACAGGAAATCAGAAAGTGATCTGATGTACAAAGTACAAAGGCAGAAGGCAACCGTTGGGGCAGGCAGTAAATAGTTGGGGGTCCAACCTGATGGCTCCACTGGGGATGAAGCAGTTCGGCTTCCCAAGCGGGATTGCTAAGGGGCACCGGAAGGAGAGCAAGAACAGGACCTGGCCTTGCTGTTTCTGCAAGGCAGAGCTACACGGGTCTCACTGTGGGCACCCAAGGAGTTGCTAATGGGCAACTGGCAGCACAGGAGCTTTTCTTTCCTTGCTTGAAAAGGGGAACAAGGAGACTGAAAATGGGAGGAAAAGTGAATCAATCTGACTGCAGCAAAGCTCTGGAATAATTAATGAATAATGTGCATTGACCTGGTTAGAGGGTTGTTTACTGCATGAATGCATGGATTTAGCTTAGTAGGGAGCTGTAGGGGGAAAATCCTGAACAACCAGGAAGGGAAAATAATGACAGAGAAAATTCCCGTCTTCATTAAAACTTAAAGCTTGTTAAGAGACAATGTCAGGACAAGAAAATTTGCAGGCACAGTTACTTTGACAAGAGAGGAGGATATTGTACAGAAAAGAGGGAGCAGAAAACTCCAGCATCTCCTTTTCCAATGTGGAACCTCCTGATGGAGCCACTGGCATGCACAGCACCCTGTGCAAGGGGGGACTCAGACTGGGACCTTGCAGTGTGTTTGCAGGAGTCTTTTACATTCATCTGGTCTACAAATATCTGACAGATGTTCGGATGAGGTTTCCTCAGGAAACGGGCTGAGGCGACTTCTCTGGGATGGCTGGATTTGCAAAACCAGCAGGATTTGGGAAACTCTGGATGCATGAAAGACTTAAGAGAAATTTCATCTCAGAAGGGGTAAAGACTTGAGGCCTGCCATCTCCTTGAGAGGATGTTTAAAAAGGATGGGAGAGGGTCAGAAATGGAGCTGAGTCTAGGAAGGAACTTTCTTTCATTTCAACTCTTTCTCACTGGGTGAGGAGGGGTAAGAAAATTAGAGAATAAACAAGAGTTTCAGACATGAAAATTCAAATACTGTTGGGAGTAGATTATGTGGGAGGAAACTATAGGGACATAATTATCTCAGATACCTAATTAATGAGATGGGAGCATCTGTGCAGGCTAGCAGCTGTCTTGGTAGAGGAAGGAAAGGCTCGGGTGAATGGAAGGGGAAACTTTCCTCCTTGGAGGAAAGGGGAATTTCTGTGCAGTCATGTTGCTTTGGTGCAGGTAGGGCGTGTGGATACTTTGAGTGGTGGGTGGGAATTAGCAGACCTGGGAGGGGTAAGTGGTTCAGGAAAGTTTTGTGGGTAAATCCCACATGTTAATACGAGAAGGGGCCGATGGGCTTGAGGCAGGGCTGGCGGCTGGTTGTGCTGAGATGGCCATGGAGGAATGGGAGGGCACTGGTGGCAGTGGTCTAAGCATGGGTGAGTTCTGACTCTTTACTTGTGGGTCAGCTCAAACTTGTCCAGCCCATGACAGATAGAGACAGGTTGGAGTGTTGCAGTGTCTCCTTCTACCCTCAAAAGTCTGCATGACTTGTTTTTCTGTAGCTATACCTCCTGCTTCTGTCATCTGACTCTCACAAATTCCTTTCCTTCTCTTCAGATCTGGCATCCTCTTTCTGGGAGGGGAGGGGCATTAATAAATAATTTGTTGTAACATGAAGAGAGGTAGGTTGTGGAAGCAAGTGCATGATTTGGGGTTTTTTTTTGTGACTGTCTAATGGTGTGATGCCTTTCAAAGCAAAGCTGGAGTCTTCATTTGTGTTAGATTAGTTGTGATGATTAAGGTTTTTTGCTTGAGTACCTTTCTGGTGAACCTTTCTGGTGATTAAAGTGAAAATCATTAACTAGGGCTTTGTGAGGCTTTTCTAAGATCTCAGAAGCTCTGACTGTATTGGGGAGGAAAAAAGAAAGAAAATGCCCTAGCTTGTCTTTCCCGCTGCACTAACAAGCATCTACAAACATGAATGTGTAAAACAGGCAGTGCACAGCTATTGCAGCTCTAAGAATAGGCAGATGTGCAATTAAATTAGAGTTTAACAAGTCACTGTGTGTCAGCGGAACCTCAGTTGCTGCCTGTGTGTGAACGTTAAGCTCGCAGCAGAGAGAGGCAATTTCCTGTGGTGTAAGCTGCAACAAGCAAGAATTCTGCTATGTGAAATTACCCAGCTTTCTCATGATCCAAGGGGATGCACACAGATGGCTTGAACGGCTCAGGTGCTGGGTGGCAGCTTGCTGAGCTGCAGTAATTTGACAGTGTTTCATCCCCCTGAAATAGGAGGAGCTTTGGAGTCCGGGGGGTTTCTGATGCACAGGCGGGTCACCATGTCTAAAACCTTGTTTGGGCTTGCAGGGCTGCAAAGCAAGGCAACGTATTTGAGTTTGCTGAATATAATGTAACTTCAGGGCCATCAGTGATCCTTCACGTGCTCCTGCTGGGTGCTGCTGCCCCACCTCATGATTTGCATGGGCAGCCCGGTTACAGGACAGATGCTCAAGTGGCAGTGACATGCAGTGTGCTTGTGCATCTATTAATGGGGTTTGAGCCCCTGAATGGTTGGGGTGAATCCAGGTCCTGCTGCACTGGGTGCTACTGCTTGCACTGACATGCAGGTGGTTGGGAACGAGATGCAAGCCACTCTCCATCCCTCTGCAGAAGGAGGTGGCCTCTCTCCTGGTGTCCCTGCCAGGCACCCTGCCCATGTGCTGACATCCCCAGCCTAGCTGGCCCCTCTTTGCCTTCTCCCTTGCAAGTGGCGAAATGATATGGTAATTGTCCCTGTGTTTGAAAGGCTGAAGCACAGATGTTGTTGTTGCTATGAAATCAGTTTGTTGATGGAAAAAGGAGTGTGTGGCTGCACGTTGTGACTAGGGCTGGTAATAGTGTGTGATTATTTCTTGCAACATCAACAAGAAGCGTTTCATGAAAAAGCCTGCAAAATGATTGTTAAATGTTTGGTGCAAGAAGGCAGCAGCAGCTATGATATGTAGTAATTTGAAGGGGAGGTTGAGGTAGAGACAGTTTTGTTATGGAAAGAATTGCAATGGCGATATGGATGCTGCCATCCTGGACACAAGGGAATCATAGAACGGTTTGGGTTGGAAGGGACCTTCAGAGCCCATCCAGTCCAACCCCCTGCAGTGAGCAGGGACATCCCCAACCAGAGCAGGTTGCTCAGAGCCCCGTCCAACCTGGCCTTGGATGTTCCCAGGGATGGGGCATCGACCACCTCTCTGGGCAACCTGGGCCAGTGTCGGACCACCCTCACCATAAAAAATTATTCCTTATGTACAGTCTAAACCCACCCTCCTTTAGTTTAAAACCATCACCCTTTGTCCTGTCACAACAGACCTTGCTAAAGAGGTTGCCCCCATCTTTCCTATAGTCCCCCTTTAAGTACTGAGAGGAAAATTCATGTCTCTCAGGTTGTGTGCAGGGAATGGTATTAGGGCATGTAGCACAAGCTTTGTCTGCTCCTTGCTCACACCTACCAGCCCATGCAAATACTCCAGCCTCTGCCAAAGTGCTGGCTGGTGGGGCTCAGCGTGGCCATCACGGGGTCGGCAGCTCTGTGTGTTGTGCTTAGCCTAGACTTTGCAGCCAGGCTAGCATGCCTGACCTTCAGCTGTGAAAATTCTCAGTTTGGGGTGTTTTTGTATATCCAGCCATTTGGGACTTTGGGCATCCATCAACAGCCTGGAAAGATGTAGAGAAGTGTGAGTCTAAACAGTGCACAAATGATATTTAGCTCATGGTATGCCGATTCCTGTCTATTCTGCTGAAGGTGGGCTTAAAGCCAGCAGAGACCATGTTGTGAACTCTGTAAGCATGAGTTTGGTTTCACTTTCAGTTTCTTGGCACTGAGAATATGCTACTGCATCTGGACTTCACTTCCTTGGACATGGGCTGGTGATTCTCCCTCATGGCCAGGAACATAAACTGCTCATTTAATTAAAGGGTTGGACCATGGATGTATCTTCCCCCTTTCCCCCATGGTTTGTTTCTACAGTTTTAAAATGCATTCACCAGTTAAACTTAATCACTGGTGAAACCTCCATTCAGATGAAAAAAGACTATAAAGGTATTTTTCTCATTTGTCTTGATGAGCCGGAGAAGAGGTGCACGCTGGCTGCAGCAGAGGAAGATAATGAGGGATGGATAATTCCTTGCTGCTGTTATGATTACTCAGCCGCTCAGTCTCAACCAGCCCTCAGTCAGTCCAGCCCAGGGAGCTCCTTGGTGGTGGCTGGGGCTGGAGATGTTGACAAATGGCTTGTAGAAATGTCTCTCCTTGTCAAGTCTCCCATGTCTTTGTGCTGCCCGCTTTGATGGAAGCACCTTTAAAGCTCCACTGCTGGCCCTGCTCTGAGACGTACTGTGCAGATGATTGCACCAACCACACTGGCTCTCATGCCATATGACTGTTTTCCCTCTGTACCTGTGCAATTGCAACTTGCCTTCATGCTTACGCCTCTAACAACAGCCCCCAAAGAGCCAGTGTGGGGGCTGTCAGCAGCACTGTGCATCAGTCCACGCTGCTGCGTTACTGCTGGTGGGCTGATCATGGCTCCGTTGATGTCATTCCTCTCGGCTGACATAAGCGACGGAAGGTGAGCGCTCGGTCTGCGTGAGGCTCTCTGTGGAGGCACAGCCAGGGAGTGACTCATCTGCTCTTATATATAGGTCCTTGCAAGGTGCCTGCAGGGAGTGACTCATTTCACCTCTCCATCAGCTGTCAAGAGAGCCGGCATGACAGGCTCAAACCAGTCATCAAAATTCTCCATGGCTAGAGGGAGAGGAGGTGGGTTTTGCTGTCTGTAATGCCTGGGAAGCCATGGGTGCTGGCTGTGTATTAGTCAGTGAAGGTGAAGGCTTTATAGCCTCCTGGATGCTATCCCCCATATTTTTTGGAGGCAAAAGGCTGGGTTTCATGGGCAGGAGGCAGAGCCCAACGTGTCAGCTCTGAGCCCAACGTGTCATGCTCAAAGGGGGCATCTGAGCCATGTGTTGTGCTAACGTGAGAAGGAGGATTGCAATGTCTTGTTTCTTCCCTCTTCTGGTGTTCGTACACAATTCTGCCCTGTCCCAGGTAGATTTGACCTTGTTATGACTGGCCCAGCTCATTTGGTGATCATGAAATATAGAATAATTAGATAATAAAAGGCTACACAGTTCAGGAGATCCTGGATGCTGTCCCTCAGACACAAGTCAGGCTGGTGGTAGGGAAAAGGCAAAATTTTGCTCATAGTTTATTTTAGCTCTAATCAGCATTGGCATGTTTTAAAGAAAACTAATCTTTGAGAAAAAAGCAAATTTGTTAAATTTAATGCAAAACAGGTTAATTTTTTGGGGGTTGGAATTTGCACTGAGAAAAGCAAATAGCAGAACTTGGAACTTTTGGGCTCTCTTAAAGCTAGAAAAATGTTGTGTGCCCTGCTAACTCCTTAAAATCCAGAGAAAGTAGCTTTATCTTTTCCAGGCTGTCTTACGGTGGTTGGGCTGCAAGTTGGACTGCTGTTGCAGTTCATCCTATGGAAACACCAGGGGAAAGTTTTCCTCTACTAACATGTACTCTTGCCTTATTAGTTTTGCTCAGACAAGCTGAAAGTTCAGCTTTTCACTTGGTTTAGATGGGTCTTGGGCTTGGGATCTGAGTTGAATTTGACCTGGAGCCATAATGGGATATAAACCCAGGGATGAATTCCCAATGACTTTGACTTTAGCACAAACTGAACATTTAAGCATGGCACAGGAAACACCTTTGTCTACAAAAGCATTTTGAGAGACTTGTGAGAAGCTGAAGAAATGTGAACTCTTTGCTCAAAAACG
Source organism: Anhinga rufa (assembly GCA_013400875.1). NCBI lineage: Eukaryota > Metazoa > Chordata > Aves > Suliformes > Anhingidae > Anhinga > Anhinga rufa. The sequence goes on from VZTV01061968.1 coordinate 7,133, forward strand.
CAACTGCTTTTAAATAAGACATCTATTTCCATGTTTCTCCAAAAGGTGCGGATTTACATGCTTATGCCCCCCCCCAAAGCAACTGTATGCCCAAACCAGATAATAAAATATCTAGATTGCCTGACTGTCCTGCCAGTGCCTTTGTCAGGGCATATCTAGACTAGCAGGAAATCTAGATGTAAATATAATTATATTTTTCCCCCTTATGAAACCTGCATGCAAATCCAGTCCTAGAGTCCTGTGCTGTGAGCAGGCAATGAGAGGGTACAAAGCAAAGTCCAGTTCAGTCACAAATGATATGCTTTCCATAAAGTTCCAGGTACTTTCCCCTTCCCTTTTAATAGGAATTATGTTTTCTGGCACCGGTGCACGATGCATGCTCCATTTGTCAAGCTGCAGAAGAAATCCAGAACTTCACGTAATGAATTGCCCACTCAGCTTGCCAGCTGGCAGCATGTATTCAAGGCAGTAGCTGTGCTGAAAGCAGTTATTCTCTGAATTTTTAGGGATAAATGAAATCAGAGCCCTGTCAGCTGCTTTCAGCTGTTCCTTCCAGTTACTATTATTTTTTTCAGATACACCACGATTCAGGTTTCTGCTTTCTCTTCCCAGACCCGCGGTGCTTGCCATGGGATGCAAATGTTTCCCTTCCCACCCCTAAGAAAAATTAAACCGCCATTAAACTGATTTATAAATAAAAGACAGGGCTTCTGGCGGAGGCCCAAGGAGCTTGTGTTCATGTCTGAGATGTAGATAAATGCTGGGCGAGGGTGTTTCAGCACCTTCTTCTGCACCTTCATGCAAGGGCAGAGAAGCGGAACTGCTACCTGCAGCAGTCAGGGAGTGCATGGAGCCGTGGCGGAGCCAAAACAATTGGTAGACATGGGCAAGAAACAGGGATGGTCAGTGTTGCTAAGAAAAATGCTCTTTATACAGCATTGCATTTTTCTCCTGTCCATCTGCCTGCCTCTTCCCTTCGCTGCTGGATTTTACATAGCAATGTGTTCCACCCCTGCCGGCCNTATTGAAAGAATCGTCCAACAAAAAGAGCAGCCCACACTTGAGTGCTCAAGCAAGCAGCCTCAAAGGACCAGCATTTGAATTCTGGGCACAAAGAAGTCATTACTTGGCTGCTCTGTCCATTTGTCATTATATGAAATGCACCCTGACTCATCTGTAAAAGCTACAAAAAGCCATCTGGTCATGTTAGTCTTTCTCTTTCCTATATCAGTCTCTGGTTGTACGTCTTTATTATGTTCTTTTAAGAGAATCACAGTGTAAATGCTTGAGGCAGGTGAAGAAGAATCTATAGGTGTATCTTCCTCTGTAATTTTTCCATGGGGGATTTAATTCATCAAGGAGGTAGAAAAATAATGATAAAATAACTCCCTCCTGTTCTTATCTCAGGGAGAAGTTGAACCTCCTTGAGTCTTGAGGCCCATGAGATGAGATCCTGGCACAGTGTACGTGCAGTGTGAGGGAAAGGAGGTATTGCAGCCCTGCAGAGGCTGCTCAAACTTTTTCTTCTCAACAAGTTTGCATTAAGCTATGTTGAATACGCCTGTTCCAGCACAACGTAGCCGTAAGGGACTGACCCCATGGAGGGGCCGTAGCTGAGAGCCTGTGCATTGGAAGGACTGCGGCTTTGCTCGTTGGGAGCAGTCAGAAGGTGGCTGGGGTTTGCTGCCTTTTCTGTGGTACCTCTGTATTCATGCATTTGCTGTCACACATGGTGTTTTACAACGTAGAAGTGAGCTGCTGAATAAAGCAAGATCCATATTGCCCGTGTTAACAGCTACCAAGCAGAACTCATTATGAATTTCTATGAAAAATTTATTGCTGCTTTTCTTTCTTTCAAAATGTCTTAGTCTTTTGCCAGCACTCAAAGAACACAAAAGCTTTCCTTGTACGGAACTTGTGAAAATGCTGTTGCATTTATGTTAAACAGGTGTATCTGCTGACAGTCTTGGGGGTGAGGAGGAGGTGTCCGCCTATGGCTGCATAAACGCACATTGAATAGGAAAATTGCAGTTATCTTGGCTGTTGATTTGTGAGAGAATCCTTCGATAGGATACAAACAACTCCGTAAAAAGACTTTGCAAATCACAATAACTGTGTAATGTGTCACTTAGCACTCCAGCAACATTTGGTAATTTATTTTATGCCTTTTTTCCCCTAGGTACGCTACAGATTGTGGTAAAATGGGAATAAAACCTTTAAAGGTCCCTTTCATTCATTACTGTTCTGTAAACTGTGCTGCACAGTTACTTCCACTTTTTGCGTATTTTCCATGAACAACTTTCAGCCTGTAAGAATGCTTTGTTGGCAGAAGTTGGGTGCTGAAGGGGTTGGCTAAAACTTTCAGTGTGTTGTCCAGGGGACCTAAGGCCATTGTTTTACTAGTAGTAAAATACACTTGTGACAGTTCTTTGGCACTGAAGTTGATTAAGCCAGGTGTCCTGGTTTCAGCTGGGATAGAGTTAATTTTCTTCGCAGTAGTTAGTGTGGGGCTGTGGTTTGGATTTGTGCTGAAGCAGGGGTGATAATGCGGAGATGTTTTAGTTGTTGCTCAGCAGCGCTTACACCAGTCAAGGACTGTTTCAGCTCCCCGTGCTGTGCCGGGGGCACGGGAAGCTGGGAGGGGACACGGCCGGGACAGTGACCCCAACTGACCCAAGGGATGTCCCACACCATATGGTGCCATGCTCGGTGTATAGAGCTGGGGGAAGAAGGAGGAAGGGGGGACGTTGGGAGTGATGGCGTGTGTCTTCCCCAGTCACCGTTACGCGTGATGGAGCCCTGCTTTCCTGGAGATGGCTGAACACCCGCCTGCCCATGGGAAGGAGGGAAGGAATTCTTTGCTTTGCTTTGCTTGTGTGCACGGCTCTTTCTTTCCCTATTAAACTGTCTTTATCTCAACCCAGGAGTTTCCTCACTTTTACTCTTCCGATTCTCTCCCCCATCCCACCGGAGGGGAGTGAGCGAGCGGCTGCGTGGGGCTTGGTTGCTGACTGGGGCTAAACCACGACACCAGGTTGGCCAGATTACTAAGCATTTTTATTCCCCAAAATAGGGTGGATGCATATAGGTAGCCCCTTAAAAATGGTCTTGGAAGCCACGACTGGCAATTGTTTGAAAGACTGATAAATGGTCTGGGCAAAACCGTGCAAGTCGTCTTTGGGTGGGTAACTGCACGGTGTTATTTCTGCTCCTGTTGCAAGGGACTGTCATCCTGGAAAGAGCTCTCAAGCGTTCTGACTCATCTGCGACGCCTCTCTTGGTCTCATTCACCTTTTGATGCAGTTACCATACACTGAACAGGAGCAGAGTCACATCTGATGTACATCTTTACTGGGAGAAAGCTGCCTCTCCTGTTCCCAGTAATGGACAGAAGTGGTTCCCCGCTACCAGGGAGGAGAACGGGCTGTCGTAACCCACATGCTCACAGCACAGTAATATTTTTGCTTTTTAAAGATGAGCAACAAGAAGGGAAAATGAGTATATTTTCAAACTTGTAGATGATAAGGTAAGGATCCCAGAAAGGACCTGATGCAGGTAGAGGAAGGGGCGCAAAAATGGCTGAGGTTGCTCATAAGCATTGCTGAAACTTGGCAGAGTGTTAAGGGCGAGTGCTCAGACACCTTGCCCACGTCTGCTGCGTGGCGGCTGAAATGGTTGTAGCTCGGAAGGTAACACTGGACGCTGGGGAGCGTGGCCTTAGAGGTCCGACAGCTTTGCCTACATGCTTCACGCTATTTGATGAGGGTCTTGTGTGTTATTTAACAACATATGTTTAATACACATTTGTATAAATTACATTTATACAGACACAAATATATACATATACAAATGTATACATCTCTAATAAATTGTATGAGACTTTTGGTGGTTTAAATCTCCGTGATATTTAAGCTCTGTGAGGAATTGGCTTACTTCTTGTGTTTCAGTGGAAAAGCAGCTAAAGGGTAGGAAACTGGGAAGTATGTTTCTAAGAAGCGATATTACCTCCTGTCTTGACTTAAAACTTTTTAGCTGGAGTACTACTTCAGATGGGAGAGAAACCACTTGACTGTAACTGCGAAATAACATCATTATAACACAATAGTCAACCAGGTGTCACTCAGTGGATGACACTTGTGGATGTCATAAAGCCACTATCTGGACCACTATTTTTTCCTCGTCTTTCCTACTTGTGCCTAATTCTGGGGATTTCAGCTTTGAAGACTTCTGTGAAGAACTGGGCTTTCTAGTATGCTCTGTATAGAGCCAGTCTCCTCCCTTTGGCAAATAATTCAACATAATACTTTTCCCTGAGCCACTCATTTTTGGATCTTAGGACACAGACCAGAATGAATTCAGGTTACCAGCATTTGTGTGACTTTGTCTTTTACAGCATCTCATCGACAGATGACGATTAATGCAGTTAGGGAAGTCACTTCCTCAAAACACATTTCCTCAAAAAAGTACATGCTGAAACTGAGAAAAAACCTAAGTCTCCTGATTCATAGATCTTTTCTTACTCCCCAAAACACATTTATTAAAATGAATGACTATAAAATACTACTTCTCTAAGTCTAAGGCAGTGACTTCTTTTCTCCCAATTAATCTTCCAAATTATTTACCTCTTTCCTTCCTCTTCTTTTTTCTTACCATCACCTCTGGAGAATTTTCCACAACAAACAAACTTTCGTAGTTTAAACAAAGTGTTCAGACTTCCCAACTCCCTCCAGAGCACGCATTTGCTGAGCAGAGTATCTGAGATGGACAGTATTGAGCATCCCTGGGTGCCAAATCTTGCAACATCCCATTGCACTAAGGAGCACTAGTGTGGCAGCAAAGATGCTACACACAAATGACAGAAAAATTCTTGCCTCTTGGTGCAGCTTTGTGGGTGACAAGTCCCGTGGGATCACCAACTCTATGGAGCACTGCTCCGACTTCATTTCTTCCACCCTTTGTGCAATCTTGAGGTGCCTGATAAAAAAAAATCAGATTTAAACAATGCTAAAAATTATATAGTTTTAATTTTAAATAGTATTAATTTTCTTTTTTTTCCAAGCAGTCTGTATCTTACGATGTTTTTGCTGTCCATGAAGCCTAAAGCACTGTTGGGCAACAAGCTAAATGCCCTGGCTGAGTCTAGCAGAGCACTGAGCGTGTAAGTGGTCTGTCTTTTTTTACAGTCACACCAAGGTTTCTAGAGCAAGTTGTTGAAGCAGCTTCTTGCATTGGGTGTCTGGATGCAAGGGGAGTGCAACGGCGTTGGCGAGGAGGCGGTTACCCTGTTCGAAGGTGGCATCTCCTCACCAGAGGGGCTCTGGGGGTGGAGGGAAACCTAGTGGCTCCCAGAGAGACTGGTCCCTCTGTTGGCAGCACTTGGCTGTCCCATATGGGTAACCTTTGCTCTTCTCAGTGCTGGACCCCTGACTTCCTCCAAGGGCTCTGCCCCAAGGGCTTAGGAGAACTCAGCCCTAAGGCTGAGTCAGTGTTATTCTTCGAGGAAAGGCCAAACCCTACATGGGTTTGGCCCAAACCCTACATATACCAATACGAAATACCCAAACCCTACATGGGCTCCCAGCTGAACAGCGAGCTCTGAGTCTGGCTGTGCAGACCAAGAGCCCTCGAAGATACAACAATAAGTGCCTGGGCTTTGAATTTGACAACAAAAGTGTTTTTAATATCTGCAGGCTATGTTGATGTACTTCTCCCATGGTCTGAAATCAATACGTAAAGCTGTTGTGCATATTTTATTACTCTAGCTGCAATGTAATCACTTGGGCATCTTCTTGCAAGAGTGGTTCACATCCCTACAAAATATATCTGCTTTCAGTGATTGAAGCTTAAGGAAAAAGTACCCAACAAAACCTACGGAAGTATGTTTATAAAGAGAGCTGAGTCCACAGAGTCCCCTTAAAGCTATTAGTGATCTGTGTTGCTCCTTTTTCCTGGGAAAAGCAGAGAAGCATTTTTAAACTCCAGGAATTTTCAGTTATTTTCAATAACAGACTTTATGCACAGTTTGGCGTAGTTGGGGCATTTATGCCCTCAAGCTATTTAGGGAGATTTGAGGAATCTGTTTTTGTCTTTTGTTGTTTGTTTGTTTGTTTTTTAAAGATAGTGATGTGTGGGTAAGAAAAAATAAAGTTTTTTTTTTTGTGAGCTGTGTCAGAAACTAATATTATAGTCTTATAAGCAGATATGCTTATTGGCTGGCAGCTGACTAAGGAGAATCTGCAGTCCCTGGGAGTGCCAAGCCGTGGTTTACCTAACCAAGGTGTTGAAAAATATGACAGGGTGAGATTAAACAAGAATAATGTTCCTAGAGTGGAGTTTTCATTGTTTAAGGAACACATACTGTATTTTTGAAGTAAAATCGGATATTGCTGGTTGGCTTTGCATTAATCTGCTTTTATGGCCACGTTTATACGCAGCAGACAGCATCACTCTGTTATTTAACTGGTTGTAAGTGAAATGGAGCAATTCTGCTTCGTTAGGAGCGTTGAAGCAGATGTGCTCTGGCAGGTAGTCTTTGGAGACATGGCTGAGTTTTGCTTTTTGACCTGGGCTTGCTGTGCCAGGTCCTCCTCCACTTCCCTCCCTGCATCCGTCGTCTGACTCAGACTTGTCAACAGCGTTTCCATCACTCCCACCACAAAGCTTCTGCTGGTGCAGAAGAGGCAAGATGCCCCTCGAGCACTTTAAACAGAGGCTAAAATCCTCCCTTAAATTTCCCACTTGGCTCTGCCCTGCCTGTTCCGTGCGATGAAGCAGTCTGCAGCCCCAGGAAGTGATCTCTCAAGGTCTGTTCCAGCTTTCCAGATTAATCCCTTAGTCTGTGGGCAAGACAAGTGAACGATACTGTCTGAGTCCACTAGAGCTCAACTACTATTTAGTCTTGTGCTGTAAAATCCAAAGGCTCTGATGGGGGTTATGGGGAAAGGCATAGAAAAATTTTCCTCTGGGCTCTGCTGGACCAAAGACCAGAGACCTCAGAGAAGATTGCTGAAAGTCTGTTCTTTTGCTGGAAGCACCTCTGCAACGCTGTCTCGGCTTGCTTCTCATCTGTCTGCGCTTCCTTTCATACCTTGCCTCATTCAAAAGCTTCCCATTCCCTAAACTTACTGCATAATAAAAGGAAACATTTTGCAAAATGCTTTCTGAATTTCCAAACCTTTTATCTTGCACTCAGGCGAGCTGTTAAACTCATTCAGATGAGTGGAAACTGTGAAAGCAGGCATTATGCATGCCAATAAAAAAATAGGGCGCACTTCAAAGAGGAAGGGAATTTACCTTCAGGCTCCAGGGGAATTCCACTGGAAGTTGGAATATTATTAGATACATCAAGTTTCCTTCACCAGGAAGGGTCTACCCAAATGCTCAGCAAACCGAATCGCTTACTGGTGTACTGGGCAATGAGATCCCAGAGGAATTCTCCAAGAATGATTAATGACATTGTCTCCTGGGTCCCATAGGGGTGCCAGGGTCCTTCATGCCTGCAGCAGCACCTGCTTTCACCTTGTCTCTGGGTGCCATCTGACAAGAGCAACCACCTCAGGGCTGCCAGGTCCATCACCATCTGATGGTAATATTACTCCTTCCAAGGGATGCAGAAGGAGAGCAAGTCCTGCAGCAATTTTCCTGCCTCAGTGCCCCTAAACTTCCAAATCAGCAGGCAGGGTTGCATTATCCTCCCAACGAGGGGAAAAGACAGGCAGGAGTGAATCAGCTTTTCATATGTCAGAAGAATAGATCCAATTTCTTAAGCCAGCTAAAGCATTTGAAAGCTTACAGTATTTATTTATTTTTTAAGGGATCCCTTCTCTCAATTTGATATTTTGGTCAAAGATAACCCCCGATTGCAGAGGGACTGCTCATGTTTCACAGTTAAACAAGGGATTAAATAACCTGCTGTATAGGTGAAAGGGAGCAAGTGCTGATTTTTCACTATCTGTCCATTTGGAAATGTCTACGCAAAAAAAATACTCTTGCAGTTCATTTAGTGATACTCTTGACTAATGGTAATGGTAGTGGCTACCTGTGGCCAAATATACGGCGTGTTCTTCCTTTCTTGGGGCTGGACTATGACTAGTCCAGTACCTATAAAGTCACTGGAAAGATGCTTTTATAGAAATCATGTTCGTGTGTTCTTTTGCTCACTGTAACTTGGTATTGTTAATTTGCAGAAAGCATAGTGAAGGTGAAAGGGAGGTTTTTTAGGTTGTGGAGGGACAAGTTATCTGATCTCCAGCTACTAAAAGCTTATAATGTGAGGAAACAAAAGCCAGCGAGTATTCCAGCTGCAGATAGCAATAATCTGAAGGAGGTTCAGGGCTGTGACGTGCTGTTACAGTCACACGAGGTGCTAGGGGACGTGTGGATGAAAATACAATTCAAAGCTTGCTGAATTCTGTTTCCTCAATAAAGAGCGGAAAGGGTGTTAGTGGTAACACGGAGGAAGCAAGCAATGGTTGCTTTAGTCTGCAGTTTCTTTTCTAAAGCCTCCCTTTAGACAGCTTTAAGAAAGATTATGCTTTTAAGTGGAGGTCTGTCTTTGGGGCATCTTTTTCTCCAAGTTCTTAGTCAATCCTGTCTTAGTGAAGCGTTGCTAAAGATAAAACACTTTACCAGAGGAGCAAAGATTTCCATTTAAGAGCTGGTGAATCCTGTTTGGTGGTAGGTAATCTCCACTAAAGCTTTCTGAAACCAACGGGAGCGTTTAAGCCAGTTACTTACAAGAAGCCACATAAGGAGTTGTGTTGAAGCAGACAAATCAATAGCTATCGAGAATCCTAATGCTGAAGGAAATCCCACTACTCCTCTCCATTTAACAAAGTTGGCTCCTCTCCTCCCAGCAGGATGTTCTCCAGCACTGGAAGTTCAACATATTGTGGTGTGAGCTGGGAGATGTGGAGAGCACGAGAGGTTTGGGGGCCATTAGTGGTCCTTGGGTGGCCGTAAATCCAGTAGCAACTGCAGCTGCTCCTCTGCCATGACGAGCTGAGCCGTGGCCAGCAAGCACAGCATTTTCTGATGCATTGCAGTCTTCGAGCTTCTTCTCAATCCTTTGATGATTCCCTGGGGTCTGCGAGGCAGTTTTGTGAAATACTCGGCAGGCAGAAGCGTTACCCGCTTGGATTTGGGTACTCTGTTAAAGCGATGCCAGAGACGTGTACATGTGTGCTATCTGGGTGAGGCTTGACAACTTCATCTCACTGCAGCTGTAAGGACAGAGGAACCTGAAAGGTTTAATCCCCTTCACGCTGTGTTGTTGTTTCCTTTGCTTTCTGCTGGCCTAATTGCCGCTTGCTTGTGTAAGCGATCCGGGTGAGCTGTGATAAAAGCTCAAATTTGAGAATGAAGGGAGAAGTGTGTTTGCTCAGATCAGGTGCATTATATTGTCTGTTCTCTTCATAACTTCCCGAAAGGATGAAACCCACAAGGCTGCCATGCTTGGATAGGTTTGAAATTAGCTGCTGTCATCCTTTTCTCCTGCTCAACCTCTCTGTGAATTTATCTCACCAGCCTCTCAGCTCCCTGGACAGAAAGTCCATTTAATCTATATGCAGCACATTTCTAATCACTCCTTTTTTTTTTTTTTCCTTTTTTTTTTGGCAGGGAATTCTTGGAACATCCTTAAAGTTAGCATTTAAGCTATTTATTTCATTTTCTGCGGCATTAATTTCATCGGAATTTCTCAGGAGTCAAAATCTTGTTTTAAATAAATCCAAAGAACCCTACTACTTTTATGTCTTACAGCTCTCTTCAAATGTAATTAATTCTTAAAGAGTTCATAACTTAAGAGCCAATAAAGAAGTCAGTGTCCTTTCTTTTTAATTACTGTTGGAGAAGTATCTCTTGTCTGCCTGAGACTGGTAAGGAAGTAGCTACAGCTCTGCCAGATAACTGATTTCCCAGTTTAATATTAATTTTTCCACTTAAATAACTTAAATGACTTCTCATGTTAATAGTGAGTGCTGGCATCAGATGACCTTGCAGTATTGCACAAAACCATCTTTCCTATTTAGAGGAGAGGCTATCAGGCAGTGACTACGTGAGAGTCGCAGCTGTATCTCCTGCGACTCATCATCAAATGTTCAGGTTTGCACTGCTACAAGAAAACAAGGGCCGGAGGAGCCAGCCTTCTTTATGGGGCATTTCCCAACCCTCAGTATTCCTAGAATTACAGAGGTGTAAAGTACCGCTGCAAAGTTTGTGGTTCGTTTTCTGGTATTATTTTTCCCCCAAGATGCTTAACTCCTTGGGATAGTTTTACATTTTGCATTCGGAGAGGGGTAGAGTAGGCTTGCTTCATAGCTTTCCTAATGGCTTGGGTAACCCTTCCTTCTCTTTCTTCTCCTGCATGCTTCCAAAATTCTGCTAAAGTAGAAACTTTTAAAAAGAAGCATAGATATCTAAGAGGTTTCTTTGGTTTGGGTTTTCTTATTTATTTATTTATTTATTTATTTATATTTTTAAGCTGTGATAAAGATCATGCTTAGTTTAAACATTTCCCATTTGGCATGAAAGATTTTTATTAAATATGATATAAAAGTACTTATTTGAACAACCAATAATTACATGTGCACACTTTTGAACATAGCATAGAAAGCAATAATATAGAAAATTGAAGCAACTCAGAAGTTATAAAAGCTGTGTTTCAGAAGCTGTATAAGCACATTTAGATTTTTATGGGCAGAAATGTCATCTTTTTAGACACTTGAGACTTGCCCTATGGTAACAGCAGAGAAGTCCCATGAGCTTTCATTATTTTGAGATAAATCTAACAAAATATTGTAAATGAAGGGAAACAGCTCTCCTCCCAAATCGACATGCATATGTTATCCTCTGCAGGTTTCATGGGTACAAAGTAATTGTCAATGCCTTTAAAGATTCTCTAAAATGCAGGCAAATTTGTGCTCTACTGTGGCAAAAATAAAATGTGATAATGTATCCATCCACTTTTCTCCCTTTTAACCACTTTTGTCTGCACAGACTGAGTGCAAGCCTTTTTGTGCACCATTACCTTTCATGTGGAAAATGGAAGATATTTGAAGGCTTGGCCCATGGTGAGCCAACTAAAAGATGAAGAATTGTGTACAACTTTTAAAATTTCTATGTATTTTTAAGATTCTTAGCTGGTATAAGAAATAGGAAACATTCTGCTGGATGGATCTCTTGTTCTCTGAATGAGCCTCTTACTGTGTTTGTAAAGAGAAGGAAATGTATCCCATTATATGCAATTCATACCTGGCAGGACAGCATGAGGGGTCTTCTTTTTCTGCTTTCTATATTATATTTGCTATTGTCTTCCAGCTTCTAACTTATTTTAATATAAGATGGAATCAATCCCATGCAATCCTGCCAGTATAAAGAACTAGCACCCTGATTTATGAGATTGATTTAATCTGAAGGTCATGGTCATTATGGCTATTTTTTGTGGGTTTCTAGCCAAGAAAAAATGATCAGTTGGCAAAAATCCCACCTCAAATTATTTTCTAGATTCATTAGACTACCTGTTGTGTCTGTTCTTACTGAGAAATCAAGTAGATTGGACAGAGTCATCTTTGCAGCTTTTCTTGGGAACTCAGAAAGCTCGACGGTGCTGAACAGGTGCTGCAGCATCACCGAAATCTGCATCTGATGCAGTGCAAGCCCTTACATGGTCCTTACAAAAGCAGCTCAGTGCCAGTCCGCTGCAGGTAGACCACTAAATAGATGGCAGTGCAGTAGCAAGTGGAGAGGAACATCTGAAGTTCTGGGGTAACTCAGATAACATTCTGCCTGCTGAAGGTATCCCCAGCTGAGGATAAATTAATAACTACTGAGATGAATTCTGCTTAGAGGAGCTGGTGATGGGCAGAGGTTCACTTTTCTAAGCTGCCACGAGAGCAAGGGTGCCCTGGTGTTGGTGTTACCCTGATTGCTGCAGAATGAATTTCCAGAGTTAAGCCGGGCAAAAAGCGGGATAGAAGTAACAAAGCGGTGTTTCCTCCTATTTCCCGGTTCTGAATTACACCACCTGCTGCCATCGCCACTGTTTGGCCAGATGATAAAATAATTCATTAGCAAAATGACTGGCCGTAATTGGCGTGCTCAGAATGAAAGCGTGCGGCCTGTCCTTGTTAACGCAGCTCCATCATTGGCCTCACCGGCTCGCGGCCGTGTTCCTCCACAGCTGCCAGTGCCGCCCTATTTTGTCAGCCTTGCAGTGCAGAATAAATGAGTTCGGATGGTGCCGATCTAGGGAGCGTGGCAGATTTGTGCAAGGGAGAAATAAAACGTGGTAGTGCCAAGTCTTAACCTGCAGTGTCTGGCGTTGCTTCCTTGCCAAGCGTGGAGTCATGCTGCCCTATTTCTGGGTCGGCTTGGTGGGGGACTGCTCTGCAGGAGGCATCACCAGAGAAGGGTCTTTCCAGCCTCAAGCTCAGTAATGAAGAACAGTGTATGGAAGAAGGGGGTGGTGCTCCCCCTCTCTCTCTCCCTCTTTTTAATGAGACTGGAATCAAATGTGTGAAATAAATAGTCTGTATTAATTGCTATTTTGCTGAAATCTAGACTGAACAGGAGTCATCAGAAAATCTGTGCAAATTCAGCTCTCATCTTTCACTGCTAAGAACAAAGTATCCAGAGTGAGATAGTGAGTGATGTCATCTGTCCTCTTCTAAAGTTAATTATACAGAATGTGTTTTGCCTCCAGTAGACGAAGGCTTTAATTGTACCATGTGGAGGCCTGACATTTCTCCTTTTCCAAGGAATTTGCAGAAGTGATTTCTGCAGGAAGAAATGAGGCTTGGAGTATAGAGCAGGAGATTCAGACAAAGTGGTGTCACATGTGTCCCCTGCCTGGAAGGGAGGATGAGGATGCACTCAGGATGTTGACATAGTGATAGTGCCAAAAAATAGGATATGCCAAAAAATAGGAACTAGCTCAGCAAGGCATTTGACAGCTTCTCCCATAACATCCTCACAGCCAAGCTAAGGCAGTGTGGGTTGGGTGAGAGGACAGTGAGGTGGATGGAGAACTGGCTCAACAACAGGACCGAGAGAGCTGTCATCAACGGGGCAGAGTCTGGCTGGAGGCCGGTGACCAGTGGAGTCCCCCAGGGTCTGTGCTGGGTCCAGTCCTGTTCAATATATCCATCAGTGACCTGGATGAAGGGATGGAGTGTAGCCTCAGCAAGTTCGCCGATGGCACCGAGCTGGGAGGAGCGGCTGATACGCCAGAAGGCTGTGCTGCCATCCAGCGAGCCCTGGGCAGGCTGGAGAGCTGGGCCGAGGGGAACCTCATGGGATCCACCAGGAGCAAGGGCAAGGTGCTGCCCCTGGGGAGGAACAGCCCCAGGCACCAGCACAGGCTGGGGCTGCCCTGCTGGGAAGCGGCTCTGCTGAGAAGGCCCTGGCAGTGCTGGTGGGCAGCCAGTGCCCCTGAGCCAGCGCTGGGCCCTCGGGGCCAAGAAGGGCAGCGGTGTCCTGGGCTGCATGGACAGGAGTGTGGGCAGCAGGGCGAGGGAGGCCATCCTGCCCCTCTGCTCTGCCCTGGGGAGGCCGCAGCTGGGGTGCTGTGTCCAGTGCTGGGCCCCCAGTGCCAGAAGGACAGGGAGCTGCTGGAGCAAGGCCAGCGCAGAGCCACAAGGATGCTCAGGGGATGGAGCATCTCCCTGGGGAGGAAAGGCTGAGAGACCTGGGCTTGTTCAGCCTGGAGAAGAGAAGGCTGAGGGGGATCTCCTCAGTGCTGATCAGTATCTGAAGGGCGGGTGTCAGGAGGGTGGGACTGGGCTCTTCTCAGCGGTGCCCAACGACAGGACAAGGGGCACCGGGCACAAGCTGGAACACGGGAAGTTCCACTGAAACCTGAGGCAAAACCCCTTTGCTGTGCGGGTGCCCGAGCAGCGGCCCAGGCTGCCCAGAGAGGCTGTGGAGTCTCCTTCCCTGGAGCCATTCCCACCCCGCCTGGACGCGGTCCTGTGCCCCTGCTCTGGGGGTGCTGCTCACGCAGGGGCTGGACGGGGGCAGCTCCGGAGGGCCCTGCCAGCCCCCGCCGCCCTGGGATTGTGTGATAAATAGAGAAGGGGAAAATGTCTGCAGTGCTTGGCTGATGTGGAGGGAGGGGAGAGCACCCATGGCAAAGGTGCTCAGTGATGCAGGTTTCAGGCTATGTGTGGCAGATTTGCCTATCGCATGGAAATTCATGGCTTGCAGCTCTGGAAGCCCGAAGGCACTGTTTGATCTCAAGGCACCTGAGGGGTGTCCTCAGCTCCAGGTCATCCTGGTGCCATTTGCAGGAGAACAGTTTTCCAGCAACCACCAGTAGAGGATGTGGTTGTGCATGAGTGAGCACCCCTTGCTTTTTCTTCTAGATGGGTGCCAGCAGGCCTCGTGGTTGGGGCTTTCATCTGTAAACATCAGCAAGTCACAAATCAAGCCCCTTATTTTAATTTTTTAAACAACTTCTGGCTCTTTCTCTTTGCAGTGAGGATTGAAGGACTGGGATTCATCAGTCTTGAAAATATAGTGCTCGTGCCCTTTTCACCTCGCTGTTAAGAGCTGCAGTAGGAACACAAGAACCAACAGCCTGACAGCCTGTTGGCAACTGGTAGGACTGAAACAATTGAAGGCACCAGTGACAATTATCTAGTATTTTTCTAGTTATAAACATGGGAGAAAACCCAATGTTTGACTGTAATCTCTTCACCAATCCTTAAAAGTCAGACTTTATAGAAAGATAGTTTGATTTATATTTTATTATTTAAAATGAAAACATACCTCTCTGTTTTGTCTCACTCTAAAGCATGAAATGCAGTACAATGTTAATTACCTCTTCAATTTTTACATGCAATATTTTAAAAATATGATTCCCCTGCCTCGGCACCTAACAAAAAGCACAAGATTTTCATTAATATTAAGAAAAAATGAGTTGGCACTATTAAAGGCTTTTAAAAGTAAAATTATTTCAAGGTCCTTTCTTTCAAAGCAGGAACTTTGAAAATACATGCACAGATGACCGGGTATCTCAACGAGTGGTACAAAGGGAAAACTTACGTCATTTTAAGAATCCTCCTACCGTCTCCCATGCTTGTAGATTTTATTTTAAAGTAAATGCCCAGAAAACCTAAAACCAACCAAATGATATTCGTAAGTCAGCTGATTTAATGCCTCTAGGAACCAGAACTCCAGTTCTACACAACGATAAATTACAATTATTGCAATACCCGCATCTTTTTAAACTCAGTAACCTGCACTCAGTTATCCAATAACACGCAGGCGGGCTGAATAATTCAGTCCCATCTTTCTTCTAATGTTGGAAGTCTTTTGAAATGGACTGATTCTTATCTTCTGCTACAGTCATTAAGGTGTGATTTAAAACCCACACAGCCTTTATGACAGCTTTATGCCTCCCGAAGGATTAAACTATGAAGAGATAAATGCGTCCCTTAAGTTTTTAGCAATGAATTCTATATCAAAGGAAAGCAGTAGATTGGCATCTTTTAGACTACCCTTCATTAGCTTATATTTGGGCTAAGCTCATTTTGGGTCAGAGAACACTTAGTATTATTCACATCACAAGGATCTGTCTGTGCTGCTGCTAGAGACTTGACCCTACTTGGTTTCTGCACTTTCTTACATGCTGACGGTGTCAGCATAAAATTAAAATGAGATCATGGAAACATGCTGGTTTTCCCCCAGTATTCTGTGTGAATTCCCAATTTTAGAGTTCTCTTTTTGTCTCTCCATATGCTCTCTCATCAGCTGGAGTTGAGCAATCTCTTGGTTATTGGTAAAATGGAAAGCATCTGTCAGAGGCAGAAGTCCAATCAACACTTTTCACCCATCAGGGAACAGAGATTTCTCTTAGTAATAAACGTTAGGTCCAGTAGTAAACATCTCCATACTGAGCGTTCATTTGTGATCCTACAGATAACTCAAAAGCACTTCTGTGTTAATAGGAAGGCTTAGTTACTGATATATAACTGGGCTCAAAGACCTCAGCTGGTTTGCTTTGCTGTTTGCTCCTGTGAAGAGGTGATCCTAAGCGTGTCTACGATTTTATCCAGGGCTGAATTCGATTGCAGCCCATTACGTAAATGATTTGACAACAGATTTCCTTCTGTGTTATAGGAGAGGGGATAATAACCTGCAATTAGAATTGCCTGAAAAATGCCATTTGTTGCTTCCATTCTGTTCTTCCACAGAAAACGTTGAAAGCTTTTGTTTTCTCCTAAATTTTCCCATGTGTAGGGTAAGGTTTTGCAACGAGAAACTCAAACAAGGTGCAGTAAAATTCTCACCATTCACTGCCTGGCTGGGTTTAAACAAAACAAGACCCTTCAGCTTTTCTGCTGTGTTCTCTGCAGGGGTGCATTCTGCGTGTATCACTATAGGAGATAAAAGCCAGGTTATTATTATTTTCTTTTAGCTAAACCGAGAAGTTTTTACTGATAGAGAAATCAAAACCTGGTTTGTTTCTTCCCTTGAAAATAAAATTTAAAAGAAAGGCAGATCCAAACCTGAAAAGGCTTTTGGCTGGTTTCCGATACTGGAAAGGTGATACTCTATAATGTAGATTTTTTCCCAGAATGTTTTTCTTTACTTCAAAAGCCATATTTTAATTGAAAATACAGTTGGATGGCAAAGCCCTGTCTCCTTAAGTCGCTTGCCTCTGTATAGTGTTCCCTTCCCTTCCTCCTTCCCTGTTTTGCCTGCAGCGTGGCAGGGTCAGCTCACACACGCCGCCTGTCCCCCTCTGCGTGACACCCCTCCGACCCGTGGGGTCTCCTCTTGACCTGCGTGGGCTCCTCCAGCCATGTACAGCAGCAGCTCAGCCTGGTCCTGGGCCACCGAGCGCCCACAGCCCCATTTAAAAAGCTTGACCGCGGTACAGGCGAGTGTTACAGGTGCATCAAGTGTTTCCAGATGAATCCATAAACATAATAATTAGGGTCAGTATACTCTAGTTTGATACGCTTCTAGTATAATAGTTGCAGAAACAGGTTTCTACTTTTGATCTCTCTACTCTCTTGACTAAAAGGCATATTTGACTGAAAGGGAGGTGAGGTTGGGGTGAAAAAAGTGTTATTTTCTTTTGGGGGGGTGAAAGTGGTATTTTCTTTCATTGCCTTATAATTTTTTAAGGGGAAAATGCACAATGTAGAAATGCTTGAATTTCTTCCCTTTTTAGGAAATCTTGTGGGAATGGATAGGCCAGGATATACCTGACCATTCACAATATACATGGCTTCTAGCAAGATGCCTAGAAGAAACCCCACAGCTGGGTTTTCATTTCACAGAGGCTGAGTGCCCTGTGAGTCCTGCTGGGAACAGGGAGTGCTTCTGGGTGTGATCACTTGGAAGAGACTCTAGTGCTCCAGGATTTTTTGTTATGAGTCAGTAATATCTAGTACAAACCCAGCATGTCCTTTAGCAACATTACTCAAGGCTTAAATAAAGGAAAGTAGAGCCATGTATGAATGAGGGTCATCAAATGCAGTCCTGAGCTCTAGCTCACAGCCCTGCAGGGTGCTCAAAGGGGTACAGGGATGAACGCGCCTCCAGCCCCCAACTTTGGGCACCAGTGCAGCTCTGTGTGCCTCTGTCTCGCACCCCTGGGGACCAAGGAGGTGGAGATTGCATTCGTACAATGCCTTGCTTAAGGATCATTGTGGGAAGGGGGCAATTAGTGGAGGGAGGTGGGCTCTGGAACAGCCCCAGGACGGCAGCCCCAGCTGCCCTGCACAGTCTTGTCTTCTTGAGGGACGACAGAGGTAGAGAGGTGGAAACTCCTCTGTGATTTGGGAAAAGCCTCCTTTTCTTTTGAAACGAGAGAGAGGGAGGAGTGCCTGAGTGAGCTGAGCTACAATTACTTACCTTCATGCACAATAAAAATAGAGAGAGCTATTTTTATAAGTTTAGCAGCTATTCACTCCTGGTCACACTCAAATTATAAATGAATAAGATAATGAGGGCTATTAAAATAATTTTTCATCAAGGTTAATAGATGAATAAGGCAATTTAATGTTGACACATACATCTGCAGGGTGCTATGCAAGCTGTCCTCTTCCCAAGGAAGGCTTTGAGGATGCTCAGGATCCATAGATGCCCTCGGAAAACCCAGCATTAGCCTGTCTCAGTTTGATTCTTCATGAAAGCATCTTGTTCCCAAAATATTTAAGTTATTTAAATAAGTGCAGGGACACATTCCTACTCTGTGTCCTACTTAATGCAGCGTTAGTAGATTGGTCACGTCATGCTGCACGAATAACGAAAATACAGATTCGGCAATGTTTACAAGAGTAAAAGCAGAGCATTCAGTTCTGCTGTTTGTCCCCTCTGTTATTTGTGAGTGTTTTGGTGATGCTTTTGAGCCCTGCATGACCTGCATGTTGAAAATGTATTTTCCAGAATGGAAATATGTATTTACCCGTTTTTGGAGAATCGTTATTTTTCTGGTTAAAAATATTTTAAGTGATGCCGTCAGGGAGCTGGTCTAATTCCATGCACTTCAGCAGCCGGCTGCGCTTCAGAAACAGTGAAAGAAGTTGTCTAGAAACGTAACACAGGCTGGAAGTTCTTTGTCCAAACTGTTTGGCAAACACCTCAGGCTTCACTCTGTGTCTATGGGGAGCAGGCTGAATTACCAGCAGCTGGAGGAGAGGTGATGCACGGGGGGAGGACCTGTCTGTAACGCTCTCATTCAAATTGATCTGTCAAGTTCCCGGCATCGCTCTTTCTTGGACCAAGTGAAGTCCAGCATAGGTAAAGTGGCACAATCTGTTGCATAGGACTTGAGTGAAACTTTGACTATACCTACAAAAAAATCCCCCAAATTCTTTGCAAATCTTTTCCGCTGGTGTTTTCTTATTAGTTCTTGATCAACTTAATAGAACTGAGCTTTTGGTTACAAACCGGAAAACTTAAGCCCCTTTGATCATAATTTTTGCTTGTTTCTGGGAAAAGCTTGAAAAGGTGCAAACAAAAACATCAAAAACATTGGAAACCAGAGGACTTTTAAGAAATAAAGGGCATATTTTTGAAGGACGGGTGGTTCAGCAATGCAGAACTCCTTGTTAGCAGTTCCCCAAGTACCTGTGGGGGGTCTGAACTGCTCCGCTGCAGTGCTCCTTCCGTGACCAACACTCATGGCTTTTCTCCAGCAACAAGCAACTCCGCTCCTCAGCATAAGGGCACGGCGGTTTGCGACACTTGATCAGATATATTAGGCAGCAGGCAGCCCAGAGACCAAAAAACTCACTTGATTTCTAAGCATGGAAGATAAGGAGACTTCAGCTCCCAGAACAAATTTACCAGTTGTCTATTATGCCTGGCTATATGTCTTGAACTTCTACTAACGGTGTCGGCTAGACAGATTAACCCCTGTGCTTTTGGGAGCAAGAGGGCAGGCAAGTCCAAGTATAAAGCTGAGAGAAGATACCAAAGTAGCCCAGAAGGCACAAGCATCAGTCATGAACCCTATTTCCACTCTGGAAGTGCCCAGAAACAGCCCTGCATGAGCAGAAGGAGCACTGATTACAAGCAGGGAGGGAGCTACTGAGCCTGGATGATTCCAGGGTTATTTTCCCACTGAGTAAATGATTTCTAGATCACATTTACATACAGGCACCTAAAGCCAGTCTAAAGCCCCAAGCCCCAGCTCAGATCTAGTTTGGAGTGTGATTTGTAATAAGTAATTAAGCACTTCAAATAGGTGTTTCCCCTACGTGGCTTGAAAACTGGCTGTTCCTGGATGGATTTGCTTTATAATGGAGAAATCTTTTATTCGTTGCTTAAGACGTGAAAATATTCATAAGCGCTGTACTTTGCTAACAGGCTGACGACTACCGCCTCCCTGGAAGTGAAAAGCTGAATCATTCAAGAAACTGCTGTGTTGAAGTCCACTCCAAAGCCTTGCTAATTAAAAACCAAACCTGGAAATAGCTCTAGCCCCCGAGGATTTTTCCACTTACAAAACCCCATGCTCAGTTCCTAATTCCTCTAAACACGAACAGCCACTTATAACAAGAAACTTCAGTTTGACTGACGGCTGCCCTCAGCGCATCCAGCTGTGCTGCTTGTTATGGTGGTAAATGGAGTAAAAGCGAAGATATGGGGGTTGGGAAGAGGAACTGTTGTCGTGGTTGGGTGTTAAAAGGTTTCTTAACTCCCAAATACATTTCTGGTTTTAATGTTGTATAGTGTTTGCTTACAACAGCACCTGCTTTCATGTATGCATCCGGCACTGCCGGGGTATGAAATGGCAGCACAGTGAAGCAGTGCTTTGATTTAACTCCAGCTGTGCAAGTGGAGACTTAAGTGAAGTGCTGCTGTTCAGCTCCTGGCTGAGAGGAAGGCTGCTGTAGGAAATAACTACGTGTTTCTAAATTCTTGCCTGTTGGCTGACAGAAGGAGCAATGCAGAATTAGCTGCACTGGGTCACAGGACTAACAAGTACTAATTTCTGCACGGTTAAGCGTGCAATGAACTAAAATAAAGTGGGATCATAGAAAGCAGTTTGGAGTCTCTTTGTGACTTCATGCATGACAACAACTTAAGCTACTCAAACAATTACAGAAATAAAAGTAGATAAGCTACTGGAGAACCTTTCCCAGCCCTGTTTCTGGCAGCTGTAATTTTATTTTTACTTTTTTCAGATTAAAATGTTTCTGAATTAAAATGCGTGAGCAACTTGGGAAAGAAGAATTATGTTTTATTATTGTAAAGCAAATGCATTTCACGTGAGGGAAGACCAGAGCAATGCACAGCCAAAGCTGGTGAGGCCAGTGGAAGACTTAGGCTACCACTGCCCGGCAGCTCCTGGGTACCCAGCTGGTGTGAGGGAGGATTCAGCATCCCATAAGGGAGTGAGAAGATGCTACGACTGGTCTGGATGGTCCACAATAAACCTAATGGTGATTTTTGCATTTGCCACAAGAACAGTCAACTCTTCTCCTGTTTCAGTGTTAATTTATTTCTGATGGGACTGGCTATGATTCTGTGAGCTGTCTTAAAATGCAATGAATACGATTGCTGTTATTCTGGTGACTAAGCATCAGGGGTTGTGTTGGAGGACAGATAAGAGATTGTCAAGTGCCATGTCTGTCCCATGACTTCCAACAAGAAGGTTTCCTTCCAAGCCACTCTCTCTGCTTCTGGCTTGAGCTTTCTTTATGTTGGTGCTGGTTGGGCCTGGATGAAAGGGAAGAGGATTTTAGTGATTTCTTGCTTGATAGTCTGCCTGGTTTGGAGACAGCAGCATTTGTGGGCCGTGCAGGCTGTGCCAAGGGGTCTCTCCACAGTGGCTGCAGAGCACACCAGGGATGAGAGCTGTGTGGGTACAGTGCTGAGCACAGCTTAGCAGCCCCGTGAGCATGCAGAGATGCTGGCTGTAGCTGTGGGGTCTGGGCTTATTGCACTGTGCCCTGTGGCACTGGTGGGGGCCAGTGGCAGGCGGGGAACAGCCGCTGTCAGTGTAAGATGGCTGAGGAAGGTTTAAGTCAGCAGCATAGGGCAGGCCATGGGCAATATCGACTTACCTTGCATTAGGGTAGTTGGTCTGACCATGTCCTAACGTGATAGTTTGGATCGACTCTGCTCTGGCCAACACATGACCATGCAACATCAGCTACTCTAGTGTTGCTAAGCCAGAAAACAGCCTTGGTGGCAGCACTTGATCTCCTTGAACATGTTATCTGTGAAAATTAATCATGCTTATAAAATATATTTGCCCTTTGGACTATGCCTCTGTCATGCTTCCTTTTCGCTACTGTGGTGTTTCGTTTTTTCTTTTTTTTTTTTTAATAATTAATTTTGTGTAGGACGTTTCTGGCTTAATTTGACAAGCGCAATAACCTGCGTAAGTAAGAGTCTCTCTCCTTAGGTGATTTAGCAGTGTTATGGTCAGCAACAAATTGCCTTTCTTCTCTGATCATTGTCTGCCTGCAGCTCTTGTCTAGTTTTCTAAGAGGGAAATGATTCCTATTCATCTTGCATTTTAAAATCCGTAGCAGAAAACAGACCCAGCTACTACAACGTGGGGAATGATTAAGCCGGCAGATACAACCGTCTAAGTGCAGGACAGGGGGTCCAGGTACTGGTGCTCCCTCCTTTTTACCACTAGTGCTCCCTGGCAAATGTGCAGCTTCTGCTCTGGGAATGCAACCGCAGTCCCACCTGTGTGCTCAGAGCTCAGCTGAACACCTCTCACCATAAATTGTGGTTGAAAACTAAACTGTGCAATAAAAGTGTAAGGGAATATAAATAGCTTAAACGGTGAGGCATGGAGGATGGGTAGTAATGGGGACCCCAGAGGTACCGCAGGGAGCTCGGCAGGCAGAGGAGAGAATGAGAAGAGTGATAGACCATTGAACCCACTGGAGACAAAAATAATCAGGGCAGAACTACAAGATGAAGAAACTCAGAGGGTCAGACAAGGAGAAACCAGCTTGACACAGCCAAGAGGATTCAGAAAGGAATGTTCACCTGTGGGGATGGCATCCCCTTGTCTCACGCTGGGGGAGCCTGAGCTGTCCCGCTGCCGAGAAGCTGTAGGCTCCTGGGGCATGCTGGGGACCCATGGGATGGCACAGACGTCCTCATGTCCACCCCCCAGCCCCAAGAGGCTGTTGAGGAGTTTGCTGAGGAGGCCCTTTTCTTGCCACTAGGTACCTCTGTCCAGTTTTCTCCTTCCCCAAATTTTGTGTTCAGGGGCCTGCCTTGCTTGGACTCATCCTCCTTTTCATGCTTATTGCCTTAAATCTGGAGACCCTACACTGAGCAAAGAGAGGGATCTTATCACCTGATGGGGTATGTAGAGAAGGCTTTTTCTTTTAAAAACCTCAAATGTGATGCTCTGTGATTACAGGAGAGCATGCAGAGCTGCTGTAACACGACTTGCTGACAAAATGGCTCCTGGTTAGGTATTTAAGAGGGTTTGCTGCTGAAATAATACACAACCCCAGCATATGGTAATTAGAGATAAGCAAACAGTTGAAATAAAATCTCTTAAATTATACCACACTGTGCACAAGGAAATGTGAGGCACATAAACAAACAAGCTTTCTTCCCTAGCTGCAGACAGGGTGTTAGCAGGTGATTCACTAGCAGTACGTCTCTCCCTTGTCTAGTTCATTAGATCATCATTAATTTACACCTGTGTTTGGTGAATTACAGCAAAACACGGGCTTGGAAAACACCCTGGTTTTTTTTTTTGCAATGCTTGCAAAGAACAAATGTTACCAAACAAAGTGAGCTCCCTTGGAAAATTAGGGAAGTGTTGGCTTCTTCCCCCAAAGGCAATTTGTTAAGCCAGATACTTCTTAAGTCTTCTTTTTAAGTGCATTAGTGGGCTTGAAAGCAATTTTGAGACCTCTTGTCCTACACACAGCATCATTTATTTTTGCCTATGAGTGGCTTATCATTTCAGCATTTACAAAATCTGTTGCCTTGTCCAGAAAACATGAGGAAAGGACTTTTTCTACTGATACTACAGTAACAGCTCAGCGTGAAACTGCACTCCCACCCCCCCAGTGCTTTTGGTTGTAACTAGAGGCGGCTTTTGACAAGAACTGTATTTTCTCCCCATTTCTGTGTCTGTCTTTACATTGCTTCATGCCATTTCCAGGTATTTTGAGGGGGTCATTGAAAATCTGCACATTGACTGGGTTGAAAGAAGGACCATCCCTTGCTGTGTGCAGTGAGCCCCGTCACAGAGACCACCAGAGATGCTGCAAATGGAAACTAGCAGGAAACGATGTTACTTCTGTCAGGGGCTTCGGGCAGTTCATCTTTTCTCTGGGAGAAACCTTGCAGAGATTTCTCAGTTTTGAAAGTTGTGTGTACTGGGTGCTGGATATGTATATATGTTAAATTCTAGTTAAAATAAATAGAAGTATTTCATAAGCCTAACCTGGGACAGTTCAGATCTGGACCTAATTCAGGATCCACACTGGAAAAAAGAACAAACCAGTCTCCTCGTTGCTGAACTAATATTCTTGCTTCGGTGTTTATTCGGGGGGTTTTCATCAAACGGTGCAGCAGCATGTCTGTGAGCACCGTCCCTGAGGGCAGCAGTTCCCCGGCGGTAACCATGGGGCTCGGACATCAGGCAGGGATTTCAGCATTGAGAGATGTGCTAGAGCAGACCTGCAAGGCAAGTAGTCGATCTAGATATAGACTGGTCTCTGTAAGTGCTTGATTAGCCTCACCACTGACAGTGCAGATCTTAGTCGTAGTTTGAATTTATTTGTGCTCAGTCACTCATCGCTAGATTTCAGGATGTCTTTTAAAGCAAGGCTAACCTTTTTTCTATTTTTTTTTTAATCTGAGGTGCTTCTAGGCCATAATCAAGTCAATGCATATGCATCCTAAACAACACACAATCTGCTTAAATTTTCCTCTGGAAGAAAAATTTTTGAGACCATGAGCCACTCTCTTATTGAAACTAAACCCACTTTCATGGGCAGTATTTCTTTCTTAAAATGCCAATATATGAGTCTTAACAAGGCAAAAATAGGGCATTTGATTAAGTCAGCATCCTAAAGATGCATCTTATACAATACAAATACTCCCAGACTGGAATAGGAAACACGATAATGTTTCATCAAGTGAACATCTAACCTGACATCCTCTATTCACTGGCCATCTACTGTTAGCAATGCTACCTGCATGGAGCCCAATAACTTTTGATTAAAATAGAGCTTCTATTTTTGAAAAGCAGTCTATCACCCAGGCTGCGAGAGCTGGAGAGTTTAGTGCTCTCCTTCATAAGCTGTTTCCGTGGTTAGATGCTCTCGCATCAAAAGTGTGAATGTCTCTTCCTACTTCAGTTATTCTATGATTTTACAGCTCAAAATTTCCTGGCCAGGAGACAAATTACTACTTTTCCTGCTAGAAGTCTACAATATGAAATACAGATGACTGAAGGAGGCCAGAACTGTTGAATACTTTGTCACTGGAAGTTGAAAAGGGGAGGGATTTTTTTGCTGAAATATCCTGTTCTTCATGTCCTGCTCACCCAGGAATGGGCACAAAGGGAGGCATTAATCTCAGCTCATAGTAGACACACAGAAATTGGGCGACTAGTCCAAACTGCCTGTCTAAAGCCCTCTCTAGACAGCGGAGGGGATCGGCTCTTCCTAAAGGGTCATTCATTAGGTGGGTATCAGATATAGACTGAATAAAGCATGGAGATCTTCTCTTTGCTCCCCTGACTGCAGAGACAGCTTAGGCGACAGATTTGGTTCAGACACAATTTTCAGACAGCATAAGAAGCTGAGCAGAAGGCTCTTCCTCTCCCCCCAAAGCTATAGGCTTGTCCCCTCTGCTCCTGTCCTCCTGGAGTGTGTAGAAAAGTTGGCCCATACTATTTGGGAGGTCAGCCCAGTGCATCCAGTTACTTATCCTTGTCTGCATCTTTAGCTATGAAGGATTGAGGAAGATGGAGGGGAAACCAGCAGTTCTTCCTGCGAAGACTAATGGCTGTAGCAGCAGAAATCTGTCATATCTTCACGTCTGCCTTGGTTTACAGTGCAGTCCCCATCTGCTGCATGTAAAAAAGGCAATGTCAGCCATAAAATATTGGAAGTCTGACTCCAGCACAAAGATCCCTGACAATTTAATAAGAATTCCTTGTGATGCTTCACAAGCTCTTTTATGGTTTTGACACAATGCCTCAGGCAGGATGGATTGCATGGGCTCCCAGGCACTTTCCAAGAGGGAATTGCATGGGCCAATACATATGAGTCAGCTAACCATCTCACTTCATCATCGTGGACTGATGCCTTGCATCCTGTAAACTGAGGCTAACCTTATACTCCTACTCCTCAACCCTTTCTTTTGCCATGAGAGAAGATAGAGGATGTTACTGTTGCCTCCTTGAATGGCTGACACATAATCCTTAATGGGACATTGGGCTTAATAAATGCATGGCTATATTGCTTGTATAGGAAAGCTTTGTATCCTTCATGTAATCACACAGAGTCAACAGGGATGAACATAACCTTTTATATACTTATTTTCCTGAGATCTGGGAGTATATCCCAAATAAATCTTAGAAGAAGGTTTCATTTTTCTTTTGTGTGGTCGATACTCAGCTTGCAGGAAGATGATACATCTGTTTATTTTCTTCATCATCTTGCAGGATATATGTAGCACACAGCACCATGAACAAGAACAGCCTGGAAAAGGGATGCTGTTATTTTGTCTTATCTCAGCCTATGATTTTTGAAATGAGCTGACATAAGATTTAATAAATATTCAGTTAAAAGGGAAGCAAAATGTTTTCGGCAAAGCTTCAGATTTTGACTGGAGGAAAGAAAAAAAAGAGAAATATGAGATATTTCTGATTTCTAGGGTAGCTTTGTTAAAAGAAGAGATGGGATTACTGTACCTGGATTAAGATACCAGACTGATATCCTTGATCACTACCTTAAGACAGTCTCTTAAGTCACACGTAGCAGCAAATTCCCTGTCAGAACTCCACCCCAGTTCCTTGACAGTGTTTGAATGGGAAATAAATTTGTGACTGGATGATAAACAGATATATAACACAGAGACCAAAGGGGAAGATGGAATGTTTCAGGGCAGGCAAAACACAGCTATACCACAGAAATGGGATATTAGGGCCTACTGGGATGCAGAATTAAAAAGTTTCCTGGTATTTATTACCAGGTCTTGCTGCTGTCATCCTGGTACAGCTTTCAGCCAAAAGGTGTATGGCAGATTCCACTGCTCTCTGAAAAAAGTAAAAGGTAGCTAAATAATAAAAGAATCCTGAGTTTCCAAGTTTCTTCCATGTCTGTGAGAAAGAAGAGAACCTATCACAGTTTGAAAAATCCAAAATTTAGGGAGATATAGATTAAAAGGATACTTGAAAAAGGATATGTTGAGTGATGAGAAATACAGACGCATGGCTATTCAAATCCCACACCCTTTCCTGTTCTTGCTGTCCTGAATGATGACTTCTGGGCTCACAAGAGTCTAGGGAGAGACCAGGTCAGAGCCCTCGCTAACCAAAGACACTGTTTTCTACCAGCTGAAGACTTGGCTCCCACCCCATGTACTCTAAAGCACCATGCAAAGCTTACAATGATGAAGGTGCTTGAGAAAGCCTAGGTCAGTATCATACATTTCTGCATGCTAAGCATCAGTATGTGATGTGAATAGATGACCTGTGGCTGCTGCAGGAGGAGTCTGGGTGTGGACACAGCTACGCTGGTAAGAGATACCTTTTGTAGATGAGGGGAGGACTTGATGTTCATTTCAGCAGAAAAACTCTCCATGACAATTCAAATCTGCCCTAGGGGATGGTGCCAGAAGAGCAGAGCTGTAGTTACGGATGCTCCTTCATCTTCTTAATTTCTTTGAGTCCCTCCCTATGCAAATAAAGAAAGGCAGTGGCGGTTCATTGCCTTTGGGATTAGGGGGGCTGGCTGCTTAGTTACCAGCAAAATATGGGATGAGAGTTTATGTAGAGAGTGCTGTGATTCCTCCCTCGTTGTACTCCGTGGCTCCTCGCTGCGAGTTTTGGTAGAGCAATCAATGCCTGTTCATGGGGTTTGGCACCTACTTCAGCAATAGATCAGTTTGTCCTGTCCATCTAGACAGATTTTAAGCTTCCTAAGTTTTGTTCAGAGAGTCATCTGCTTTCTGAGTCATCTGCTGCATCCAGTGAGCATATTATAGAGCCATGATATAAACTCAGCCATTTGGAAACAATGATCTTTAGCCATTAATGCTGTTTTAACAATGACAAAGCTCCTGGTTAAAAATAACCTTTTGATCTTTCAAAGTCTTGAAAATGAGCAGAATACAGCTAAAGTGCAGTTCAGATTACCTGCAAAAGTTTGCACATAGCACTGCACCCTTTGGGACTGAGGGACCGCATTTG
>VZTV01061968.1:35018-49808 GCA_013400875.1 Anhinga rufa
CCCCCAAACTTAATTAAATTAAAATGAGTATCAACAGTGATTTAAAACAAGCATGGTTAAAAATTAGAAATGCTTTGACTTCTGCCTGAAAAGTGCTTCGAGAGAGGTCTCAGAGAAGAAGGTAATGAATTGCCAGAAATATTATTCATGAATGTTCAGTTGGCTTTTAAATAGGACTTTGCTTTGATTGCTGGTTCATAGACCTGAGTGGCAATGATCTGTCAAAAAATTATATTTCATCTCTGGTCCAGGGAACTTGCCTTAGGAACTGTTCCCTGTCTCGTTAGCAGGTTATTGACTGTGTATTATACCTGAAAAACAGCCTGTGAAATGGTACTACGAGTGCTCAGAAACTCTGCGGAGATGCAGGTAGTTCAGCTGGGCAAGAAGAAGGATGGTAATTATGAAGCAGAAATCTTTTGCAGGAGAATGAGCTTTGCCCCACCTGGTGGCTGACAGGCCAGATGTTGGCCGCTGGAAAGCAAAGAGCATCCAAAGAGCTGAACCAGGCGATGCTACATCTCTGAGCCTACCTGGGAGGAGAGGGGTGGAGGTGAAACCACATGGCTGGTGCTGCTGGGGCCACCACTGTAGCTCATAGAGAGCAGGGTCCCTGCTCAGGGGGATCTGGCGTTGTGGAGGGGCAACACAGGACACAGCCTTGCTGCAGTGTGGAGAGGGACTTGGTGATGACCACCCATCATCCAGCCCATTTCTCTCTGGGGCTTGACTACCTTGCCGCATTTTGAAGCCAAGGGTGGATCCCCTGCATGCTAGGGTACAGAGCTGCAGAGTCAAGCACTGTTTTGTTCTCTCCTTTGCACTGCTGAGGGGTTTGGGGTGGTCAGTTCATAGCTGAAATATCTGTTTTGAGCAGTGAAAGAAAAGTTACTTTATATAAAGTTCTTACGGCCAAGATCTGTGAAACAATCCTATCTTCCACCCCCAAACTTGTGTATTCTGATGCACACACCGCCAAGCTTTCTCCTTCCTGTTGCTGTTGCAAATAAACGTGCAACTTGTCTTTGCTCTGCTGTCTGCAAAAAGACCTCCCTAGCAGCTAACAGCAGCATGTTCAGACCTCTGCCTGTCTTGTGATAAGTATCTCTGCTCCCTTGCAGCTTCCATCTGATGTTAGTGTTTGCAGCTAAGGATGAGGTGAGCTCCACTGAGCAGCAGTGACTGTACTCTGCTGGGTTTTTCTGTCTGTGCAATGCTGAGGACAGGGGAGTTCTTGTTATCCCAACTATTAATTATGTTTCAGATACATGGATGTGACAACTAACTATCCAATATATCTGTCTGTAGTTTTGCTGTTATAATCAGAGAATTTGATGTTTTCTCTCACTTGCTCAGGAAGCAAACTTTGGTATGACCTGGGAGAGACAGCATGTTGCTCCTTCCAAATATGTCCATTAGCTGGGTGATAAACCGCCTTTCCTGCTTTCTCCTCCTTCAGTCAGTCCTCAGACTTCCCATTTCCTTGAGCAGTAGGATGCTGGTAATGGCTTTGGCTTGTGCACAAACAGCTCAGCCTGTGTCCATAATCTGTAGCATCTGTTGGCCTGGACATTTAATGATGGAGAAGGACAGGAAGGAAGGGCAAGGGCCCTCTATGCTGTGTATTGTCATACACTGGCAGCCAGTGCTGGCTTATTTTCTTCTGGAGGTGATATAATCTTGACAGATGAGGTGCTGGTGATACCTGGCAGGGAAGAAGCAGCAGAATAAGTGGTAACATGACCATTAAATTAGGTTGGTGTACTAAAAGCAAGTGCAAGGTGCTGCCCCTGGGGAGGAACAGCCCCCGGCACCAGCACAGGCTGGGGCTGCCCTGCTGGGAAGCGGCTCTGCTGAGAAGGCCCTGGCAGTGCTGGTGGGCAGCCAGTGCCCCTGAGCCAGCGCTGGGCCCTCGGGGCCAAGAAGGGCAGCGGTGTCCTGGGCTGCATGGACAGGAGTGTGGGCAGCGGGGCGAGGGAGGCCATCCTGCCCCTCTGCTCTGCCCTGGGGAGGCCGCAGCTGGGGTGCTGTGTCCAGTGCTGGGCCCCCAGTGCCAGAAGGACAGGGAGCTGCTGGAGCAAGGCCAGCGCAGAGCCACAAGGATGCTCAGGGGATGGAGCATCTCCCTGGGGAGGAAAGGCTGAGAGACCTGGGCTTGTTCAGCCTGGAGAAGAGAAGGCTGAGGGGGATCTCCTCAGGGCTTATCAGGATCTGAAGGGCGGGTGTCAGGAGGGTGGGACTGGGCTCTTCTCAGCGGTGCCCGACGACAGGACAAGGGGCACCGGGCACAAGCTGGAACACGGGAAGTTCCACTGAAATCTGAGGCAAAACCCCTTTGCTGTGGGGGTGCCAGAGCAGCGGCCCAGGCTGCCCAGAGAGGCTGTGGAGTCTCCTTCCCTGGAGCCATTCCCACCCCGCCTGGACGCGGTCCTGTGCCCCTGCTCTGGGGGTGCTGCTCACGCAGGGGCTGGACGGGGGCAGCTCCGGAGGTGCCTTCCAACCCCTGCAGTTCTGGGATTCTGTGATTCTGTGATTGGCAGAGCATGACTTTGGTCCAAATTAATGATCTTAGCCCATGATTATTTCAAATTTTTTTTGTTCATTTTGGGTTCTGTGTATGTACGCATGCATTTCTTGGTAATGATGATTATTTTAATAGAAACTACAATTTCTGGATTGAAGAGACTTATCTAGTTTATAAGATTTAAAAGGACCACAAACTATTAAAATGAAATCTCCTAGGTACAGCAGATCCTCGCTCAAACAGCAAATCAAAGTGTCTGCAATTGCCTTGATTGTTTTAAGGAAACTTGTCTAACTGGAGATCCTACTAAATCTTTAAGTTAAGTATGAAGTGAGAAACTTGTTACCTACAGCACAGAAAGAAGCTACAGTAATAAATAACTACACCTGTGTTATCTTGATCAGCCTCAGCTGGGAAAAGTCCTCAGTAAAGTCTGTTGGATAAAAGGAGAACAGATACATCATACCTTTCCATGTTGTGGTTGTTCCTCCTGTTTTAGGCTTTATTCCTTTTCATCATTTGAGAGATTTTGGGGGTGCATTTCCAGCTCATTAGCAGGAAGGCTTTTTGCTTTAGAGATTCTGGGAAGAACAAAGAGAGATGCAGCATCTCCTCCCTGTGCTCTCAGAAACTGGAAAACACCAGCATGGTCCTGGAAACTTGTACAGACACATCTCTCATTGCAGCTCTGCAAAAGGACCCGAGTCTGGGCATTGTTTATCTTGCAATGAATCCCACCGACTGAATCAGGCCTCTGGGAATGAGGAGCCTACATGTGTGCATGTTTCTGTATGGCTCTGCATGCGATTGTGTTGTGAGGCAGAAGTATGCCCTTTGAAGGAGCTGCCCATCATGCTTACCTTTGATGTGGGGTGGCCGAGCAGACCTCAGCACATCCCGATGTGCAGGAGTTTGGCAATTACAGTTGTCCATTGGCTGTGAGTTGGGTTGCCAAGGTGATGGATTTCAAAAGGGCAAATCTGTGCTCAGTTTTCAAAGGCTAGGTTGTTTCTTTTGATCTGCAAACCAGGGGGAAAGACAGATACAGGACTGCTGTCTTTTTTGTTCTGTTTTGTTTTGTTTCTGTATTACAACCTGAATGATCTTGGCAACTGAATTCATTGGGTTAAAAACTCAGAGTAAGTCTTGACAGTAAGTCAAGTTGGTAAAGTCACTATTGAGCCATTAAAGTATTTTTGCAAAAAGACATCTAAATACTGAGCCTGTGAATTCTTTGATATTCTCTAATTCACAGGCAGAGTGATGCAATTGGGTTGACTTTTAAAGACTTGACTATGCTATGGTGGTATCCCTGGGCATCCAGGATGCTGTCCATAAAGGCTGTTGGATACAAACCCCAGTTCTTGATCAGTAAACTCATCAGAGGCATTTACTTTGGAGACTGGGACTAGTGTGAGAACATATGTGCAATTACTACATCTCAAACCTGAGTGAGGACCTGGCACAAGAAATTACTTGTAGATTCCTGGGCTTTAATCATGCCGGGGTTGGATTGGGCTCACAGCTTTTTCCTTGGCCTTTTTGTAGAATCCTTACGTTAAGGCTTTTTATCCTCAGCTCAGAAGGAAGACCTCCTGACTCAGCTGTTCAGACCCCAAAGGCCAGTGAAGAACCTTGAACAACATGGTGCAGTCAATTTAAGCCTATCCCAAATGCCGCTTTTGTGGATGAGGGAATACAATAACTAAAACAAGTGGTGTTCAGCTTTTGCAGATATTGATGTCAAATGTATTTCACCCACAAGGGGTGGAAGTGATGTTCAGAACTAGGCAAAATAATTCTGCATTTATACATTGCTCCTTAACTGACTTCCTGAGCCTGGGCATTCTTGATGTCTCCTATTTTGCCACACCCTCAGCATATATTAGGTGAACGCTCTACCATTTCAGGGTGCTGGAAGAAGGCAGGCAATCTGTATAATTCTTCTCTTCCTCTGCAGAAATTTGGTCTGCAAAGACTTCAGGTGGGTATCTGGGTCAGGTCAGAGAGCTTGTCTGACCCAAACTATCATCCCAGTTGTTTATTTTCAGCGAAGAGTACTGTTAGGTACCTTTACCACTGTTAGGGTAGCTCTTACCACTAACTGGTATCTCTGGTCTGAAACATAGGATTAAGTTTTTGCAGATTAACAAACTGTGACACGTACAACTCCCATCTGTGCTCCCAAGCTGTGGTAAACACCAGCAATTCATCTTTCCCTGGTCTGCAATGAAAGAAAAAGAGTAAAGTCCCTTTAGTTTGCACAGTTGTGGACGAAGCTCATGTGCTGGACAGCACCTGCCGTGAGGCCGATGGATGCCAGTTGAGACACAGCGCTCAGATCTCTTATCAAAGCCCTCAAACAAATGTGTCCTTGTCTTCCAGCCTGAGGCATGAGCAGGTTGTTATAGAAGTGCCCCAACGTACTGATTACTCTCCATCTGCTTGGGCCAGAGGTTGCTAACATATAACCTGTTGGAAAGCATACCTTTCCCTTTGTCTTGGCTGACCTCTGCATGCAATACCTCCATGAAATTGTTGTATGGGTCTCGGTGCTGTGCCGGCACCTGGTGCCATCCCTGTGCATCGGCTTTCTGCTGCCCGGGATGCTGCCTGCATGTCAGAAGATGTCAGTGTTGATTCTGACTGCTGTTTTTCTGGCACAGGTAATGTTTGCTGCTCATGTACTTCTCCTGCAGACATCTGCTGTGTACTGCCACTGTGCAGGCAGGATAAAAGCGCTTGTGCTTTCCTCTTGTCTGTGGTTTTGTGTGATCTGCCTTGTGTTGGTGG
Source organism: Anhinga rufa (assembly GCA_013400875.1). Taxonomy (NCBI): domain Eukaryota; kingdom Metazoa; phylum Chordata; class Aves; order Suliformes; family Anhingidae; genus Anhinga; species Anhinga rufa. Next base: position 40,336 of record VZTV01061968.1, read on the forward strand.
CCCAGTGCACTGCCAACCTTACGCTGTTTCCATGTTTGCTGAATCCTGGTGGCTGAACATACTCTGAGCTATCAGTTACTATCTGTAGTTCCTACCCTTTGAGGTCCGCATTTCACTTCTGTTTGCACCTTTGCTAATGCTGCGACTTGCACACAGACTGGAAGTGTGAGTCTTATTTTTCTCAGGGCTTTAACTTAAGCTGCCGTGGGTACTCTCCGTATGCTGACTCTTGTTGGTTTTCAGTGTAACACTGTTTTTATGGTTCAGCTTTGTAGTTCATGTTCCAGTATTCACTGTCTTTCAGGAACAGCAAGACATCCTTTCTTCTACCTAAACTGTGGCTACTTTTAATGTTTTCTGAAATTTTCTGCTGCTGAGAGTATTTTCTTTGTCTTCATGCACCACTTTTGATATCCTAAGAGCATAGCATGAGGGCAAATATAAAAGGCAAAATCCTACTTTTAGATAATACACACTGACTATCACGCAGGTCTTCTCACCTTGCAGAATGTGTTCCAGAATTGGAACAAGTCCCACCCTGCTGGCAGGTTTTGGCATTTGTAGGTGCCTGATTCAGGGAGGGAGTGACTCTGAATATGAGTCAACAGCGTGTCCTGGCAGCTAAAAGGGCCAACGGTGTCCTGGGGGGTGCATCGAGCACAACATAGCTAGCTGGTCAAGGGAGGTGATTGTCGCATTCCACGCTGCACTGGTGCCGCCCCACCTTGAGTACTGTGTGCAGTTTTGGGTGCCTCCATATGAGAAGGACATCAAATTGGAGCATGTCTGGAGGAGGGCGAGCAAGATGTTGAAAGGCCTCAAGGGCAAGGGTGACGAGGAGTGGCTGAGGTCATTTGGTTTGCTCATCCTGGAGAAGGCTGAGGGGTGACCTCATCACTGAGGGGAGACCTCATCACTGAGGGGAGACCTCATTGCAGTCTACAGCTGTCTCAAGGGGGTCAGTGGAGGGGGAGGTGTTGGTCTCTCTCTGGTGACCAGCAACAGGACACAAGGAAATGGAATGAAGCTGTGTGAAGAGAAGTTCCGACTGGACGTGGGGAAAAGGTTCTTTGCTGAGAGGGTGGTCAGTCACTGGAACAGGCTCCCCAAGGAAGTTGTCACAGCATCACATCTGTCAGAGCTCAAGGAGCATCTGGATGACGCTCTTGGTCATCTGGTTTAGTTTTAGGTAGTCCTGCGAGGAGCAGTTTGACTTGATGACCCTTATGAGTGCCTTCCGACTTGAGATATTCTATGATTCTATGGTTATACTATGCTCAAATATTGCCTTGAGAGGTTTTAGGTCCCATTTCTGAGAAAGCACTCCTCCATCTGAGCCTGATGATGACTTGGAGAGAGCTGCTCTGAATCAGCATGATCAGAACTGGTGGTTCTGATCCATTCAGAGCAGGCTCACCTGTTTATAGCATCTGCTCATCTCTGGTGTGCCCTCAAAACCTACCCTCACATGAAAAGCTCTGCTACAAGGTTACCTCCTTGGTAATGGCCGCCCACATGCAATCCAGACACAGCAGCCTTGCCTTGCCTTGTCTCGGTTGCAGCCGTCTTCTCTTCTGCTATGGCCAGGATCGGTCAGCTGATGATCTGTAATGACTGCTCTTTGGAAAGGCAAACCCAAAGAAGCATTGTCCTCCTCTTGTACTACAGGAATACTGTACAAATTAATAAATGTAAGGATGGATGTGGAGGGAGTTCATGGCAACCGGGTTTCATTGCAGGTATACAGACAAGTTAACTAAATCATGAAAGCAGAGAGTAGATATGTGGCCAAGCGACAGAGTAACAGATGCTTAATGGGCAAACAAGTGCTCCTATACCCTGCTGAGCCCACAAGCAAGATGGTTGCTGGACGGAGAGGGAAGCTGTTTCTCTGATGGTATCCAGTGAGCAGGGGTGGAAAAAAGCCTGTTTGGAAGGTCCCAGAAGTCTTCCCAAATGGCAGGAGATAAAATTCATCCTGAAAACTCCACAATCTACCTTCACTTCTAAACCCATGCAAAGGAGTAATCCTCAAAGCGTGTTTAAGCACATTGTGAAGTGATGTGGAGCAACTGGAGCAAGGACGAGGACACTGCCAGACACTGAGCAAGGTCTATAATGCATATGCTCATGGTGTTTCTCTTCTGATCAAACCCAAAGAAGAGTTTATCTACTCCCCAAAAAAGCAAAAGCAGCCAGAATTCCCGTTCTTCTTCTTTGCTCTGGAGGTCTGAGCTTTGAGATTGGTGTGGGTCACCTACAGAGGAATGACCAGAGGGATCTGTTTCCTGTGTTACTCCTGGAAATGGGTGTTTGGATTTGATGATGTAAACCTGCTGTAGCTTCCTGGGAAGGTTTGGAGAGCAGAGGCAAAGTTGGGACTGGTATTCTCAGTGTTGGCACCTGCTGGTACCCCTTTGGAGTCATCCCCTGAAGAGTGTTTGTACAATGCAGGGCTGGGTAGCCAGATCTGAGCTATTCTGAATTAACCAGTGCTTGGGGAATTTCCACAACACTGAGGTGGCATTTTGTTTGTGTCATGTAGCCCTGTTGAGAAACAGTGAATATTAGTCTGGGAGGAATGCCATGGTAACCTGGCAGTGTTCCTTCCAATATCCAAGCTAACTTAACATAGCTTGAATATCCCTCCACAACTCTACCTAGCATCTTACAGACATATTCTTTGTGGTCTTGTGCAGTGAAATAAGAGGCTGAGGCTCTAAGCAAAAGCATCTCTCTCTGTCCTTCCTTGACAGACTTTATGCTTAAAATTTTCCTTCTTTAGCTTCTTATTCTCATGGGACTATATTAGCAAAAATGCTGGAATTTGTACCAGGCCTGCAGGCAGCTATTTGATCTTCACTGCCTCTTTTTGTTTCATCTTCAGATATAGCAAGTACTGGCCTGAACTTTAGGATTCTATAGAATTCTGGAAGGTTTCTGTATCTAATTTTCCAGAGTCCTCCATGGCATGGCTAATGCTCCTGTAGTGTGGAGAAGGTGGAACAGGCAATATCCTCCCATTTAAATATCAGGAGGTAGTCCTAGTTGCTTCGGAAAATCCATGATGTTTTCCAATCTACCTGTTCCTATGGATTTCCCATCTAATGGAAAGGTAGTGGTATCCAGAGAATCTTTATGGGTTTCTGCTGTTATTAGTTGTTCCTTAATGTTAGTTTTATCTCTTAATGTCTACCTTGTGAAGGTAGTGGGGTGTGGAGGAGATAGAAAAGGTGGATGTGCTCTCCTCCACTGGGTAGTTAACTGGTATTTAGTTAACTGGCTCTTTTCTGGAGATGGTTATCCAAGAATCTGATAAAAATAATTGAAAATCTGTTTTATCTCAAAAAAAAGGAATGATTGGTTGTCCAGCTAAGAACAATGTGGGCCAGGCTGTATCCAGGGCCCCGGTATCCAGGGAAGAGGAAGAAAGTACAGCATCTGGTGAGTACCAGAGCCATAAGTGTACCTGCAACCTGCGTTCACGATGGCAGATGAGGTGAACTTGAGTGACAGTCAATAGCTGCCATCCTCAGCTGCCCAGAGGTTTATTGTGGTCGACTAATTGAGGGCAGTTCATATGCAGCTGACCTGCGTCCTTGCTTTGTAAAGCTGTAGTTCACGATAAGAGATTTCCTTGCTGGAATATTGTGGTCACTAACCGTGTCCTATGTGTCCTTTCAATCCCAGGACATTTCCCCTCTCAAGTGCTGTATTACAACAGACTTACCTGCTGGTTCATTCCCCCATATTGGCACATTTTCTAACAGCACATGACATGACTGACGGTTGAAACCTTTGTTGTCTTATTTGTTGTGAAAGGTTACTAACTTGAGTGAAATGTATTTAGAAAGTAAGACATTTGGCCTGGGGTTTAACCTTTAGAGTGCTGGGAGCAGGGAAGTTTGACTTTAGACACTGAACATGCCAACAAAACCGTCAAGGAGAGAGCTCCGTGTACACCTGGGTCAGAGGTGGTGGCTCCTCGTTGTCAGCGGGGGCTGAAGCAAAAGGCAAGCTTTGCTGCAAGTGGTTCAAATGTCTTTGCAATTGCAGATGCGGTTGAAGTGCTGCATATTTCCTCAGTGCTGTTTACATCTTGTATTTACATGTGTAGTTTATCTGGAGATTTGGGTTTCAACCCCTTTTGAATGACTGCCTCCATCAGCAGCTTGTTTTGTGGCTTAGATGAGACTGAAGGTTTGCTTTTTGATATTCCACCCCTCCACCCCCCCGATTCTGGCCATTCCCTGTTTGAAAGATGCACACTGTTAGGAGCAGAACGAGACGAGTGTCAGCAGAACAGTTTGCAGGCAAAGTCAGGGTTTTTGAAACAAATATGCTATTGAACTGAAACATTGCATGGCCAATGCACAGAGTCCTTTTTCCGATGAGGTCTGCCATGGGGAACTGCTGAAGATGGCAGAAACTGCTCTATGGGACAGCACACGTGAGCAGCTTAGCTGTATGCATTCATTGTAGGGTGGGTTGGATTGAGGTGCAGCGAGGCAGCTCTGCTGGTGGCCGTGGGGGAGAGGAGGTGTTCTCAGGAGAAACTATAGTTCCTAACATCTGGTTGCAGACTGAGACAGTCTTTTGTTTTAGCCTGGGGAGGGTGGCCAGGGAGGAATGACCAGAACCTCCCCTTTGGCTGAGTTATTGCCTTGGTGATGTGACCACTGCAGTGACATGCTGGGACGCTGCTTAGCTGGGAGCCCCTGCATGCCTGCTGGCTCATCAGCTTGGGAAGAAGTGGAACTCCCCATGCACACCCATCACCAACCTCTTCTACACCCTCTCAATTCCCTTCCAATTTAAAAATCCCAACACTTTGTACAAAGGTACAGAAAACCAAATCTGCAAAGGTATTCTAGGTCTCCCACGACCCAGAGATTCTCAGGGTGTTTGAATGCCTCTCAGAATCACAGAATCCCAGGGCGGCGGGGGCTGGCAGGGCCCTCCGGAGCTGCCCCCGTCCAGCCCCTGCGTGAGCAGCACCCCCAGAGCAGGGGCACAGGACCGCGTCCAGGCGGGGTGGGAATGGCTCCAGGGAAGGAGACTCCACAGCCTCTCTGGGCAGCCTGGGCCGCTGCTCTGGCACCCCCACAGCAAAGGGGTTTTGCCTCAGATTTCAGTGGAACTTCCCGTGTTCCAGCTTGTGCCCGTTGCCCCTTGTCCTGTCGTCGGGCACCGCTGAGAAGAGCCCAGTCCCACCCTCCTGACACCCGCCCTTCAGACACTGATCAGCACTGAGGAGATCCCCCTCAGCCTTCTCTTCTCCAGGCTGAACAAGCCCAGGTCTCTCAGCCTTTCCTCCCCAGGGAGATGCTCCATCCCCTGAGCATCCTTGTGGCTCTGCGCTGGCCTTGCTCCAGCAGCTCCCTGTCCTTCTGGCACTGGGGGGCCCAGCACTGGACACAGCACCCCAGCTGCGGCCTCCCCAGGGCAGAGCAGAGGGGCAGGATGGCCTCCCTCGCCCTGCTGCCCACACTCCTGTCCATGCAGCCCAGGACACCTCTGCCCTTCTTGGCCCTGAGGGCCCAGCGCTGGCTCAGGGGCACTGGCTGCCCACCAGCACTGCCAGGGCCTTCTCAGGGGAGCAAGAGAAGGACCATGTGGAAAGGGCAGGGTGGCCAGACCCTCCCCTTCCCACCCTCCTGGTCTGCAAACCTGCAATTACAAGTTTAAGTGATCCCTCCTTTTCCTGCAGTGTCTCCTCTGTGTGTGAGGAGGAGTGACCTTCTTCTCTAGAGAGTGATGCTGAACTTAGGGCACAGGAAAGATGCACCTTAGATGCTAGGAAAACCCAAATCTAGTGGGAAAAGAAGCTGAAGTGTTGGACCGGGCCATCTACGGAGGTGTGTAGTCTCCATTTGTTGAGGCCTTGAGGAGCAAGTTGGACAAACATCTGGCAGGGCTGGCATTGATTACAGGGAAGGGGTGTCTCCAAGTCCCTTCCAGCACTGTTTCCCTATGGTGCCGTACTCTGTCAGGCTTACTAATGTCTGCTGGGGGGGGGTGAGCGGAGGGCTGAAGACAGCACCTCTGACCTGCACCGACTGCTTCAGGGAGAGACCGAGAGGAAAAAGAACTCTGCCGGGAGCTACAAAACAGCCTCTAACCTCCAGGTCCTAGAAAACAACAGCTGGGTTGTCCCAGGTGCTATCAGAGGGAAGCAATGCGCATTTTCTTTTTTTAGGATGCTCGTAAGAGTACTGACCATGGACTAAGACTGCTTTTAACTTTCCTGCTATCCTATGTATTTTGTGTATTTTGTCACATTGTCTGAGGACAATGTAGAGGTTATGACATCTTAAAAACAATTGCCATTTTTTGTTACTTTCCACCTTTTAATTTCTTTCTTGAATAATAATATTTAATGGGAAGGGCTTTCTTTCCTTGGAGGACACTATGTATTTAGAACAATCCAAAATACCCCTTTTTTTTGTACCTGTCTTTAAATACATTCAAGCCAAGAGATCTTTGCTGCAAGAACATGCTGACTCCACAGTAGAACCTTACTCTAAGTGTGAAAGTAAGCAAATTCAATTGCACTTACTTTTCTTCCAGCTTGTTGAGTGGAACTAGAAGATTTTCATGGTAACATCACCACAAAAACAAAGGAAAAGAAATCCTTTGAAAAGTTTCTTCCCCCTATGATGAAAGAGAAATTGTTATTTTGAAGACAGAACATATCATTTTTAATAAGGAAGTCTGCTTCAGGGAGGCAGGTCTTTGCTGAGGGTTAGAAGGTGTCTGGAAGTGCTATGGGTATGGATTAAAATATGAGCTAGTGGCCCTCCTAAGGGTCCTGTTCCCATCGACTGAGGGGGCTGTGCAGAAACATTCGGAATGACCAGAACCTGTGCATAAGGTGCCACACCAGGATGGAGACGGGGAGCCAGGGGGACCAAAGGAGAGATGTGGGGTGTTATAAGGGGACAGAAAATGACCTTGGTCTAGGATTGCTCCTAAAAGCTACCACTCACCATCTAGCCAGGTGTTGAGGAGCTGCAAAATGCACTATTGAAAAGAAGTGTGGAGGAAGCAGAGCTCATTCCTGGCTTTGTTGTGGCAGAAGCAGGGGAGTCGTCCATCACCCAGCTGAACCAGTTTGCTCCCAGTTGAAAAGGATGTGCACTAGAGAAAGAGGCTGCATGTTTGTTCTGTGCTGACCACTGCTCCTTGGCCATGGCTGAAGCCTCCTGAAAAGGAGAATAGGGGAAAACCACATCTTTTCCAAGTGTCCCTGAGCATGTTGGGCTTTGGAGACCCTCCTGGTGTGTCTGGTGAGGATCTGGGAGGAAAATCGGGGAGACAGATGGATGCTTGCAATGGAGGAAACACCTGAAAGGAAAAGGAAATCTACCTGTCCTGGGATCCTGGGAGCAAATCTCAGGGCAAGGAGGCTTCCTGCAGGCTGGGAGGGGACTGTAGTTCACTTCAACCTGGGAAAGCACAGATGACTGCTGGAACTGAAAGAAAGGAAGGGGTGATCATAGCAGGAGGGTCAAGTTGGAAACTGGTCTTCAGGCTTGGTTCTTCACACTCATGTTGTATTTTCCTAATTTTCAGAGTTTTCTTGTAGGTTTTTTTCCTGTGGTCTTAAAAAAACATCCCAGCTTTCTTCAGTGACTGCAGATGTCTTCTAGTTTTTGGGAAAACATGGGAAAGAGAAGAGGGAGCTGTCAGTGTCATTGGTCAGTGGTCATTTCTGGCCCCATCGCATACACATTAAAGACTGGGCAAAGCAGGGGAGAAAGGGTGATTTAAGTCAAACTTGTGGAAGCTGCAGCTCCCGTCATATTATACACTGAGACCAATTTTTGATCCTGTGAGCTCCCAAATGTCTTCTGCAGCTCTTCAAGTTGAAAGAAACTGCCAGTCAGGGTCCTGAGGGACAAGAAGCAATATCTTCATCAGATATCTGATATGTGAGAAAGGCATTGCAGCTCTGTTTATGAGCATACTTGAAATGACTTGTGTATAAGCAATAGGACTGTCAGAACAGTAGGGAAAAATTCTGAGTATAATTTGGGTTGATTCAATTTCTCATTAAATTATCACAGGCATTCCAGTGAAGGAGCAGGAGACGACATGGGAGTTGCATGCTTAGGCATGGGAGAGTCTCTGCGTGCTAAGGAGGGATGAGAACAGCATATGGGTGCCGCAACATTTAAAAACAAGAATCCAAAGACTCAGGTCAAATGGGTGACTTATTTTTTTCTTTAGCGGGTCACTGTTGCATTTCTCCATCTCTAGCTAGGCACTAACCTGGGTATCAAAAAAATACAGATTGTTACCCAGCTACCCATGAGGTCTCAGGCTGTGTCATACACTTACCTGTGATGATTCCTGGTGGCTTATTTAAAAAGATTATTCGGACTCTTTATGTACACCTGGGAGTAAGAAGGTAGCATTCATTTTTTGGGAGCTTATAGTCATGTCTGTTTTTCCTGAGCCAGTCTTAGATTTCATGTTTTCTCATGTCTTTTATTTTCTCCCTCCTGAGTGACTGCAATTTTGGTTATGGCATTCTCTTTTTGTACATTGATTGTAAAGAAAAGCTCCCTGAAAGGTGCAGGAAAACTATGTATGTTTCCAGAGATAGAACTGTAATTTAGGAAAGTATCTTGCATCCTTGGGCACCGGGAGAAATGCAGATATTCTTTGTTGTGGTTTCTGTGAATGAGGAGGAACCTGTGTATGATTACACGGTAAACACTTCTCCCTTGCAGTGGGGACATAATCCAGCTTTCATTTAAAAATGAAACAAAACAAAAATACCCAAACCCCGAAACCTCCTGTGACTACAGAAGCATTGGGTCTATTTATATATTGGCTCTTTCTTAACTGCTCAAGTACATATCTGAATTAGTTTTCTTCCCTGAGTCAGGTAGCCATATGCTTTGACTCACTGGACATAAATCTGAATTAATTATGGATCTCTTTGTTTTTCTCTAATGACCCAAGAGTTTGCTAATTGAGAAATGTACCTCAGAAAGCCCTGCAAGGCAGGGTGGTAATCCTCCCTTTGGGAGGGCTCCTTCTCCATTCAGGGCTCTGCTCCATCCTCTGCTTGGGCTGGTCCGTCTTGGGCAGGAGGAGAGGAGAAATGACTATCACCTTGATTAATTTTGTTCCATACTTTGGGAGTTACTAAGAAAGACTGGGACTTCAGAAATGGGTTATTTCCTCTAGAAGTCCTTTACTGAAGAAGGTCTGCATGTCACTATAAGCATGATGCAGAATTTACAATACTAATGCCAATCTGCAGCAATAAATCAGTGCAGTTCAGCGTGGGCTCACCGGTTCAGGGTGTACATGGGGCAGGCTGGGAGCCGTGTCTCCATTCCCTACACCTGAGCTCTACAAAATCCCTAACTTGGGATGGTTTGTCGTGATAACTTGATGTCTCAGTACTTCCAGTTGTGGGTCTAGATGTCTCTGTATGCCTGTGGTGATGTGTCCCT
>VZTV01061968.1:49821-72463 GCA_013400875.1 Anhinga rufa
CTCTCTCCTTTATGCTATAGCCTTGGCTACAGTCCCATTGTAGGACTGGTATGTATTTCTGCCTGCTGCAGCTGATGGTGTGAACCTTGCATCTTGCAGAGTCCAGTGGTGAGTGCATGAAGACAGCAAAAATAATTCAGCATCACCAACAGCCTCACTGAGGTGGTTGTGTGTCTCTGATCTGCCAGGCTTTCCACCTCCTGCCAGCTCCATCTCAGGGGTGGTGAGATTGTGGCAGTCAGCTCCTCCCTGGGCATGCTTGCTGCCTTCGTGTGCACGTGCACCCAAGATTCTGTTATGTACCTGGGTTTGGCCCTGGAGCCAGAGCTGGCAGAGGTGTATTGTTCAGACCTGGAGGAGCTGAGATTCCCTAAAACATTCTGAAATAATGAAGAAATCTTAAACAGGAACTAAAAGCCTAAACCCTAAAAATCATCAACTGGAAATACAAAAGGGAAAAAAAGGTTAAAACCCCCCCAAATTCTTCCTGCATCTTTGATTTAAATTGCTTTGACTTGGGTGGGAGAGGTAAAGCCCCAAATCACCAATAATCTTTTACATTTGATCTCCGAATATTTCTACACTTTTTTATAAGGGTCCAAACTATTTTCTGGTAAGAGCATTAGTTAGAACCAGCTCTGGGTCATGAATACTTGGGTTTCTCTGTCTTTTTTCTTGGGTGGAAAAAAAAGAAGTTGGAAATGGTCAACCTGTCATGTTCCAAATGGTGAAGGCTGAATTGTCTTCCCATGCCATGAGGAACAGAACCGTAGGAGATGCTGTAAATAATGATGCACCTGGAAGAAGCATAACTCTGTGTGGAATTAAGAAAGCCTGGGGAAAATATAGCTGCTGTGTCCCTGCTGTGGGAAAAAGGAGAACAGCACCCAATTCCTCCGCATCCACCCGGCTTCCTTCCTTCCTTCCCCTCTGCCGTGATGGGGAACCTGCCCTGCAGGCTGCAGTCTCAAGGACAGGTTTTGTGCTTGCTTTCTAGATATTTCTCCTAGAAATATATCAGTATTTCAGCTGATGTATCAGTACTGACTTGATCAATACTGCGATGAGCCTATGATTCCCTGCAATGTGCCATCATCTAGTGAGTAAAGGCTTGGAAAAAAATGCCAGACAAGACAGGCTTTTCAAAAAAAGCTGGTGCATTCATGTAGCTACTATTAGACGTTGCTTCCTAGAAGCACTCAAAGGGCAAAATCCCAAGGACTTTCTTTCATAAAATTCTGGCAATTTTGTATTTGCGTATGCAATTCAGGTATTACAGAGATATTTGTTCCAGTCCCTTTATTTCAGTTCTTTCATGGTATTAGGGAATTTATTTGGTACTATACTGGTGTAGATATAATACGTTGTTAAGGGTATTTATTTTCCCATCTCCTGATCTAGAGCTGAGGATTATTTGTTTAACAGTGAATCTCAAATAAGCGGGGAGGAAAGGGAAGAAAGTAATTTTCTGCCTGGCTATGGCTTCCTAGGATTGTTACCCAAAACTGAAGGTAGAGTTGAGCTGAGTATTTGCAGAATGATGCTTTCTCTCTGAAGTTCTTCTGTCATGATGGTCTGGACACAGCCTGCTCAGCAGAGGGTATCAAAAGGAGCAGAACAGGACCCACTTGACTGGCCATGCAGGATGGAGTTCAGGCTGGAGATGAAATGACTGGGCTCAGCAGGTGGGTGGGAGGATGCAGACAAAGAGGTGTTATACAGGAGGGTGGAAAGATGCTGCCTGTGCCCTTTCAGGGTGTAAGCTCTGTGAATTTTGGAGCAGTGGTCAGTGGGGAATAAATGGCTGTGGCAAGTGGTGATGGATTTGGAGTTAAGACTGGAGGGGGTTGCCTGGGGGAAAGCTGCTTGTGGCTCCAAGCTGCTGGCACTCATTTAGTATGTGGTGAAGAAGTGGATGGGTATTGAGGAAAAACTCTGAGCTAAGAGGAGTAGCTCACAAGCTGAGGCTTTCTTATGCACAGGGAAAATTGCATTGGTTTGACAAAAACCACCACTTACCTTTTTGTAGGCAAAGTTATTCCATTTTAAGAATGGCCAATTGCCTTCCCAATGAACAGAAGCTAAATAAAATGTTTAGGTTATACTAATGTGAGATTATCCCTGTGGAGTCTTGCACTGGCTGAGCAAAACTGGTTTAAAAAATATCCCTTTAAAGCACCAGCACTCAATAAATTGAGAAGTTCTGGGTGACAGAATGTGGAGGCATTAGGCACTTGGATTTACAGTAATGGACTTGTGGGACCCTGGACAGAATGTGGTAGGGGTAGATGAAATTGTTGTGAACAGCATCTCCCTCCTGTCTAAATGTGTACCTAATAAAGCGTGAGTACATACAGTGAATTTCAGCAGTTAGTAGCGATGCTTTGAGTCAAATTTCCATCTCTTTCACCTCGAAAGATCCAAAACACCAAATAAAACCTATGCTTTTGATTAATGGTATTTTTGGATGCATTTTTTTGGTGATTGAAATGGTTTTTAAGAAACAATTTGAGAAAGTAAACCCAGTTTTGGGAGTTTATTATTTTCAACCCCAAACAATGCTTCTATTTAATGGTTATATCCAATAAATTCTTGGCAATGTTTCCAATTAATAACGATGTCCAAATTCCCATATTACGCTGCCACAGAGGGTGTAGTAATATATGGGCAAATTACTTCAATTCTTCCCAGTTCCCATTAGTATATTAAACTACAATTATAATATTCTCATATTTCAAACATTCTGAAGTTTTTACCATATAGCATTGGAATTCCTTTCCATGATGTCTGCAAAAAAAGGGGAACTCATCTGCATAACACTGTATTGGGTTTGAAGAGCGCTGAATCTGCAATTAAGAAATGAATATTTTACCGTCTCCATTAGGAAAAGACAGCTTTAACTGAGCAGGATATAGTTCACTTACAAAAGAAAGGGCTCCTCTTCTGAAAATGGCTAATCTGATTTACGTTTCTTTGTTAATAAGAGAAAAAAAATATTCTTGATGCTAATAGGCAGAAACAATTAGTTTCAAGACAATACTGTGGGGAAAAGGAGGCTGTGTTGTTCCTCAGGCATTCCCAGTGTTACATTGTCTTGTTAAGAAATGTTGAAAATATGTTCTGAACATGCCTGTTCAGAATTTATCATTTAAGGAAGCAGAAAACAGTCTAATAAAAAATGGGTCCAGTGGCCAAGACCAAAGATTCATCTGCCTCAGTATCCCCATCTCCAACAGTGACCATAAATGAGTGCCATGGGGAAGACATAAAATGAAACCTGAATATCTAAATTAATATTTCCCCCCCCAAAGCTCTTCCTGCCTCCAGCTTTTTTGAGTTCAAAGACTTTCTATGCCAGATGTGGCTTCTGTATATGCAGCAATTCTTGAAGGACGTCTCTTTGTCAACTCTATGCAAGACTAAAGAAGACTCTGTACAAGGTGATTTTTCTCCTTTCATACAGGAATAGAAAACCACAGAGAAATAACTGTGACCCTCTGGTAGTTGCTACTGTGGCAGCGAGATGAGGGCTGCCCTTTTCCCACATATGGAGATAAAGGAAATGTAAACTGCAGAAGCACAGAGGATCCCTGTGCGTTGTAATCTGGAGCCTACACAATCCTTTGCCTAGAGAGGAAAGGGGATAGGAACAGTCTGAGGGCAAAACGGGGCGGTGGTCTGTAGCTGTGCAAGTCTGCTGGCCACCTCTGCTGAGAGCAATATCGAAAAAAGGGGTAAGAATAGCAAGCTCATTCTCATCATGGCAAAAGGATTACAGGGAAGCTGCAATGTTCTATGCTGAGGGATCTGTGTTTTAATCCATTTCTTAGTAACCCTCCCCAAAACACAAAGAAAAAGATTAATAAATAATGATAATAGTTGCAAAGGTAAGCTCTGAGCTAGCAAAATGTCCAAGTGAGCAACGTATTTTTTCCTCTTTTCCAGGATAGCCGCATTGACAAAAGACTGGTGGGACATCAAAGAGATCTAAACACTCTGGCACACCTGGGGGCATGTGAGCCCGAAGGGTCAGCTGAAGCAAAACTTTAACAATCTGTAGGATTTAAGGATTTTACTGTTTCGGAAATAGGACAAAATTGTTAGTGTAGATGCTGCAGTGAAAGTCTCTGCTCGGTGTGGTTACAAAAACCCCAAACCAAACCAAAACAAGGTAACAGGGTAAGAAAGGGCTGTGAGAGAGACCTACAGGACCAATCTCACAAAACATTTGAAATCAATGCTGTAGCTTGGCTGGGAGCCCTATGTGGTATTTGTTAAAAATATATTGCAGAACTAGGAAGGGTTGAGAAGAGCAAGACAAATGGTAAAGGCTGAGGTAAGCAAACCTCTTCTCTGAAGAGCATCTGAAAGCACCTTTGTTCTCCGAGGGGACATGAGGTGTGAATGTGTCTGTAAAGGCTAGTCCAAGGGGCACGGTCTGAAAACACAAGTATCCAGCCTGGTGTCTGAGCACAAGAAGGGGAGGAAATTCAATGAAATTGAAAGGCAAGAAATGCTGAGAGGAAAAAAATACTCCTTTATGCAGTTTATACTGAGCCTGTGAAACCACCAAACAATGCAACTAAAGCCAAAATCAGCATTACCAAACGCATGCTTTGCTGGATAATTAAAATAGCCAGAGTTCTTATAATTAAAGGGTGAGGGGGAATCCCCTTTCATGGCCTTTAAGTGAATCTCCCGCTTCTAGGAAGAGCATGAAACTTGTGGGCAGTAGCAGATTTTTTCACCTGTCTGTTAGTGGTGTTTCATGTAACTCCCTTTAAAAGTCTCTTCTGCTAGTAGCTGCTAAGAAGTAAGTCATTTGGCTCTGTTCCAGTCTGGGAATTTCTGTGCTCCTGACTGCAAATTATTCTTGGGCAGGATAATTGAACCGGGTCCTCAGTGGATGTAAATTATCCCTGGTCTGTTGGAACTGCTATTGCATTGTTTGTGCAGCTCCAGCATTTATGGTATTGTGCATGGTGGTGTTGAACATGTCACAAGTACATTGGGTATCTGCTCCTCTGGATATTTCACCGGATTATTAAGTTAAATAGGTTAGCAGGAGGATTTGTAAAATGTTAATTTGGCTGTACTTTAACTACGTTGATTAATTGTGCCTAGCTTCAGGAGCAAAGCACGGTCATGTGCTTGGTGCAGCAGAAATGAAGGCTGAGGGAGATACGTGACAATGTAATCGTGTAGTTTGATGTCTACTTCTTGCTTACTGATTTTATTAAACTCTGTAGATTCTCTTTATTGGTAGGTTTTATTCCTTCTTTCCTGAACTAGAGAAATCAAAAAACCCTGAAAATTTATTACTGATGAACAGAATTTACTGTTTAAAAAAGAAGGAATTTTTATGTATCAAGAATTATTTTTTAGAGCCATTTCTCTTACTCATACTGTGGCGTTAACAAGTAGCATATTGAAACATCTTTGTACGAGCCAGACACGAAGACAAGTTATTACTGCACTGTGCAAAGATAAATAGATAAACAAATTAAGTATTATAAAAATGCGTATGAAAAAGTGTAGTATGTTCTTATCAGCTCACTTTGATGAAAAGCATGACTTCTAGTATTTTTCTAAAACGTTTGCAGCTGATACCTTGGGCACAGATTTTAATTCCAAAGAAATTGTTCTGTCTGAGTTAGAGACCTGCTGAAAAGTGGTCCTTGTACAAACAACAGCTATAGAAAGAAAGGCTGGATTTTCGGGTATTTGACTGGACTGAAGGGACTGTGGTTCAGCTCAGCCCTCTTGGATGTAGGCTGGCTGTTCCTGCTGTGTGCAGCTGTGCTAGCGGTTTAGGTTGGAGCAGGATGCACTTTTAAAGTCAATCTCTGGTCATCCTCACTTCAGTGCACTTGTGTGTCGTGGAGTGGTTTTGGCATGTGCAAGCCGGTTTCCTTTGGGAAACCCAGCTGCACCCAAGGCATGCCCATCGGCCACCGGTGTGCAGTGCACAGCACCAGACCAGAGCCAGGCCAAAGTAAAAGCATGTAAAACACAGTGCGGATGCTGGGTCTTCAGAGCTGACAACGGCATTTTACAGACCCGCTCCTATCATGGCCACAGGACCCTTGATAAAGTTAAGGCAGCCACTGTGCCTCAATTCCATCCAATGGAGACTGCCATCTTGCCTTTGCTTCCCTTGCCTAGGATGGGAAAGAAAGAAGAACAAACCTCATATAATAACATCATTGAGGTGGGTCTACATCTGTACATCCTGCTAGACAGATTTCTTTGAGGGAGAGGGCTGAAATATCCCCCTTCTCAGCATCCAGTGCGTTGCAAGCTCTGTGGCAAATGATGGGAAGGCAGCTCTGTTCCTGGACTCCTTCCCGCGCTGCTATCATACCCGCATCTTACCTCAACAACCACCATGACAGACATGG
This sequence comes from Anhinga rufa, assembly GCA_013400875.1. NCBI lineage: Eukaryota > Metazoa > Chordata > Aves > Suliformes > Anhingidae > Anhinga > Anhinga rufa. The sequence continues at coordinate 56,223 of VZTV01061968.1, forward strand.
TTGTTCATATTTAAGTGATCTTTTTTTTTTTCATATGGTCATTTATAAGATGCTGTAGCAAACTATTTAGATTACACTGGAGCTTTTCCTGAGATGGATTTTAGAAATGAAGAAGCCCCAGGACTGGAACTATTGCCTTTAGAAATCACCCAGGGACTGAATTACAGGGATCAGTACTCAGCTTCAGTATCTTTGCTTGTTCATATGCTGTTCATTCAAAGCTTTGCCATTTCTTCTGCACTGTGCCATTGATTTTAAAATTGCTTTGCTGCATAATGACTGCATGCAGCCTTCAGCAGTGCAGAGGGCTATGCCACTGTGTATCCAGCTGACTTTCCCCAAATTCCACGCTGAAAGGGGGATGCATCACAGGTGTAACGAATTTTCCCAGCTCTGACCATAGTCAAGAAGGAGCTTGGCAAATGGCATGCTCAGCACCCCCAAATACACCAATAGGAACAAAAATAAGAAATGCAATTAAGTTACTAAAGTTATATCCTGGTGTTTTACCAACTTCTATCTCTGTTCGTGACCTGGTCTTAGCTGGGGTCACATAGATAGCTAATCATTGCAAATTTCCTGGAAAACTGCTTAATCTGAAGCTTTACCTTTTGGCAGCAGATTTTTCAGTATAGGTCATGACAAATAGAAAGATACTCACCTCCATTCTAACTTCAGGGTTTTTTCAATTATTTTAAGTTTCTCAGGACACATAGATCAATAAAGCTGATTTGCAGCTAGTGTAAGACCTCTTCACACAGCTTCCAAAGAACTAACTAACTTTCTCTTAGTGAGAAACTCTTAGGTGACAAAGGATGAGAGTAAGACATCACTAAGCTGCACGAGCTACAGCATGAAAGAGCTGTAATTGATTTACAAGATGTATGTCTTCCCCTACCGGAATGACCTTTCTTTTTTTTCTTTTTTTCCCCTTTTTAAATCCCCAGGCTTTCCTGCTTTTAGCAAACACACAGGGAATGGTGACCCCGCTTGCAAATGAGTTACAGTAGAAAGGAATGAAATATGGCTCAGGAAGGTTGGGTTATACAGTTAGGCACAATCATCATGAAAGAGCGGTATATGCAACGATAACTCAGTTTTAAGCAGGTTAAGAAGAAGTGAATATTTTCAAGGGCATCTCTTGCTGTCTGGAGCATGTTTGTGGCCCTCAGCCAGTGAGTGAAGCAGGAGGAAGATCAGAGGAAGGACAACCAAGAGGACAAAACTGGTCTCTTCTTCCAGGTCCTCCCCAGGCCAATCTCTCTGTCACTGAGCTGTAATCTCCTGCCAGAGGAAGGAGTGCAGTCAAAGATGGGGTCTGTGAAAGACATGGGTTATAATGAAGCCAGGTCAATAAGGGTCTTAAATTGCTTGTTTCGTATGCCCTGTATACAGCTGTAGCCATGCGATGATTTTCCTTTTTCCTTTCCAGTTATTGCTGGAAGACAGTAACTAGGTAGGCTGCAGACAGGTAGGACTGTACTTGTAGGTATGTGGGACTGAAGGGGACACTCAGGGTCACTGAATCATGTCTTCTGCACTTGCAGATGAGCTGGTAACGGGTGTTTCATCCAGAAGGACCCACAGAGCATCTCTTCTAAAAGCTGCCAAACCCCAAAGGCTGCAAAACACTTTCCAGTGGCCCGGAATGAACATGACTTTCCAAAGTCCTTTTCCACTTTACTGCCCCATGGACTCTGCAAAATAAGGAGGAAGAGCCGTGGACACATTTAAATAGGCTTTTCTTGAAGGAAATGTCACTCCCCCATCATCTGTCCGTGTATCCCGCATTAGGCTATAAGCCAAGTTGACCAACCCCGTTTGGCACTCCAAAGCTAATATTTTGGCCAAATGAACCAGAGTTACTGCAAGGCCCTTGTATGATAAACAGATCGCCTTTTCTTTTTTTCTTTTTTTTTTCCTTTTTTTTTTTCCAATTTGTCTAATCTTTGCTATTTAGAGAGTATCTGTACATTTTATCTGATTATTGTTAGTCATATTAATGAATACCCATCACTAACATTAAAAACAAAGAGTTTAATTCCAAATTCATTCTTATAAGAGCATAAAAGCTGTTTGGCATAAACTAGCATGATTCCTGACAGTACATATAGTTTCTACTCTAACTGTGTGAATTCTGCCTGGTATTCCCTGATGGGATTGTAATTGTTTTATAGTTGACCTTAAAAAAATCTCCAGCCCCATCCATGATCTAGTACACCAGATCTTACTGAAAAGACAACTGCCGTGAGCAGTGGCCAAAAGTTTCCATCTGTGGCCATTAGCAAGTCATTAGATATCATCAATAATACTGTATTGCTCTAGTCTTGTGCACTTGCCCAGCGTTTTTCAGTCAGATCAAAAGATGAATGTCAGGCAAGTAATTACAGTGTCTTCCAAAGATTTGACGTAAAAGAAATGGAATACAGCAATTTGGAACTCGGAACAAAATATGAAAGGTTATTAAGACTCTTTCAGGTATTAACGGTTTTGTGCAGACAATATATTTGAGGAAGCTCGGAACCTCCTGGTGTGTGAGGATGCAGTATGAATTTATACTTGCGGTTGCTTTTCAGGTACATTTATAAAAAAAACCCTCTGGTTTTCATGACCTGTAGCCTGCTAGTGACTGCAATTAGCAGGTTTTCATCTGCAAAGTGGAACAGTGTCAGAGGTGATGGGTCTATTTTCCTATTATTTGAGTGCAGCCTATCACTTTCTCTTGTTCACATCAAAGTCATACTCCTTTCTGTAACAGTGACAGTGGGTTTGTTCCCTTAAGCCACTCAAGCACACACCCAAAGTTGATGCCCTTACTTGCTTAATGCACTGGCCCCCGTCACCACCGGGAGTGTTTCATTGTATTTGTAATCCAGCAAAGCAGGAGGACATACAGCAGAGCCCTTGAGGAAGGAGCTCGTTCAGGAAATTTCTGTTTCCCCCGTCGCCATCAGGCAGAAGCTCTGCTATTTGGACACTCACCCAAACTTATCCCACCTTTAAACCTTCACTGCTCGGTAGCAAGGGCACAGCAAATGAGTGAGTTTTCACAACTTGATCTTAACTTTGTTGTATTACCAAGGGTAATACAAACTGCCTCCACCTTCATAAAAGCAAGGTACACAGTTATTATTTTCTTGATATAAAGTAGATTTACTTGCATTCTGACTGATCTTTGACAGTATTAGGAGATAATTCTTGACTAATCTGCAATAACTTGGGCTTTTTTGCTGTTCTTAAGAACATGTTTCCCCCAATTACAATTTATTCTGCATCTCATAAATGATTGCAGGATGGTCCCTGGCAACTCAGGCTTGTTCAGTGTGTGTGCAGACTGATTGCATTATCTCTAATGTTTTGAATCAGATCATGCTTTGTATTTAATCTCCAAATCAATTTCCCAATGAGTTTTGAGAGATTTTGTTTCTGTTAGCAAAATTCTGTATCTGGAGAACTTAGAGCTGTGTGGCTGCAAGAGCAAGAGCCCTTTCTGGGAAAGGCACATTTTTTCTATACGTGTCTTATAACAAAACCAGACTAAGGATTTCTGTGTGCCCAATCTGGCTCTGCCATTTACTGAACGTAAAAGGTTCAGGGTATTTGTTAGTACCAATGGATTTATGGAGAGACTGGATACTTTAAGCCCTCTGGATTTAATAGAGGAAGAGACCTGAACAAAAACTTCCAGCAATTCAGCAGAATCCCCTGAGAGGGAGCTCAGGGGCTGCAGATTTCACGTTTCTTGCATACTTGTCACGGGAACTTGTATGACTGTTTGCTGGACAGCCCAGCATGGCCAGAGCAACAACCTCGGGCTTCCGTCCTCTGGTAACTGATGCGTTTATAGGACATATTTGCCCCCTTGCCTTTCTCTTTTGACCAGCTCTTGAAAGCCGTGAGACATGAAACCAAATTTGTATGTGATTTCCTTACTGGGGCAGAATGTTTTATTTCTGGTAGGTAGACTGCTCTTACAAACACAGGCAGAAATTAAAATTTTGCTGGTTATTTCCTACAGAAATATGTCAAAGAACTTCTGTAGCTACGGTGGAGTCAAAAAGGTTTTAACTTCATACGTTTCATCAGCTTTAGAGCTAATAATTTTCTTCTCTTGATGTCAATTGGTAACATTACTTGCCTGAAAAGAAATAATTTCATGCATGGCCATGCCAATTAAATCTAATCCTTTTGCTGATCTGGCCAGAACCTAGAAAATACTCATATACATAAACAACAAAAAATATTGTAACTTGATGCAGAATGCCTCTCAAAACATAGAGAGACAGCACAGGGGCTTGGCAAGGAATGAAGCAAAGGAGCAAACTTGGAGGAAAAGTTGCAGTTTGCCTTTTATCTGCTTTCCTTGGGAATCCCATCCATTTTGCAGTGAGATCAAAGGGAGTCTTTTCTTGCTTCACTCCAGTTTTGAAGAGCGACTAGAACAGTGGCAGATTTAAGTAAAACGGTGCATTTCTTGGCTCTGCTCTCCATTTCCTTCCGTTATTACAGTGTTTGTATTAAAGTACTGGGGGGAAACCCCCCATCATTAATAGTCTTTCTGAGAATACTTTGACATGCATTACAAAGGAAGGAACAATTCCACTAGAAATAAGGACAGCTTGTAAGAGCAAATCTTTTTTTCCTCTAATTATCAGTATTTCAACAGGGCACAGCCCTTTAAGACGGGATCAACAAAGTAGTCGCAGAGAAATGATAGCTGTGCTGTTACAGGAGAGAAACCGAAGAGATTCTGCAATAACGTGGTTGAAACTCCAATGCCATTAAGCTGGGATAATGACTGACTGACCTATTGCACCTTTCACTTAAAATTACTCTACACAGACATTTTTCTTCACCCACAATTAAAATCCCTACATCTTCTAAGACACAATATGGCAACAGCTTAGCAGTACAGCAAAATAATTTTTTTTCACATGACCAGACAAAGTACATGCTAGTTATATGTTACTATTAAGATGGGAAGCACTTAGATGAGCTGAAATAATGACCTGCATCTTTTCCAGTCCTGAAAAAAATAATCTTATCTTATGCATTCAGCTCCAGGTTGGCTTGACGTAGTGGGGCAGCCTTTTAGAAACAAAGTTGAAAGAAACTAAGTAGAATGGTGGTGTATCGGAAATGAAAGTACCTAGTTTCAAATTTACACCCAAAGGCATTTTGTATTAGTATTATTGCAAGATTCCTAAAACCCAGTCTTGATGTGCAGACTTGCAAGGGCGTTGCAAAGCCAGAGCCATTGACACCTCATTTTCTTTCCCAGTATATAACAAGCCTGTCCGCTGTGGCTCTGAAACCAGATACAATCGATTTTCAACAATATCACTGTAGGTGTCTTTTTTTCATTTTCCTAGATAATTTCCTGTCAAGAGGATTAGAGAGCGGCCTACAGGGAGAAGACAGCAGCTTTGATGACATCGCTCCAATTTAATGTTGGTTATATCTGGTGTGGATGCTGCTCTGGAAGAGGGGCTGGGGGAAAACACAGGGTGGGAGTTGCCAGATTGCAGCATCCTTGTTGGAGAGACTCACAGAAACACTCAAAGTTTCCAGAGTCCCTCCAGGAATCACAGATGTCATTCTTTGTGCGTGGTCTTTAATAAATAGTCTGCCTTTGAGAGATCAGGGAAGATAATTTTTGGCGTAATACTGGGATGCATCAAGGAAAAGTTTGGTTTTGTGATGGCAGAGTCAGGCTTTCTTAGGCCAACTAGCTATGCCCTCTTGATGATAAGCAACATCCCAACCCTCCAGATGATTGATGAACGTCTTATGAGGTCAGGTGTTGCTCAGCATGAAGGAGAGCTACAAAAGTCTGCTTCCATGCAAAAACTCAAAATACATGCTCTCTTTGGGCAAAAAGAGCAACCAAGCCTTTTCTCTGCATTTTTAAAATATTTTTTTTTTCACAATAACAACATGAAATCCATCTGTAAAAATGCAGCCACTTAATTCGCACCTAGATAAATTTTCCTAACTGACATTAGCATTACTCATTTTCACAGCAATATGTTGATAAAGCTGCTGTTAGATGAGAAGCACAGCCTTGCGCAAAGGCAGGCACCAGGAGCAAGCGCATGTGCCAGAAGCACGCTGGCATTTTTCTCTGCTTCTGGCTTGTTCCTGGGGTGTGTGAATTGCAGGCAGCCTATCCCATCTTGTGGTAGGTTAGTATCTGTGCCCATAGCTCCAGTAATAAGCTAGTCTTAATCAATAAAAGCTGTGTTAAGCATCAATATTTGTGCTTCTGAGTTTCAGTGCTCTGAGAGTTCGGCACGCGCTGCTCTGCTGGCGGGTGGGTCTGTGTGTTTCCAGCTCAGCTATCACAGCCGAATGCAAAGGCAAGATACCTGGCACCCAATTAAAAAAGATTGGCAGTTGTAATAAGACCAAAGAAGAGGTTTCTTTCCCCACAAATTTGTTGAACATGGGAATTAAGACTTGTGACCTGGCCCCCCAGGTTCATCAGTTTGGCTTAAGAAACATGAGAGAGGTGGTTTTTAAAGAATACTTCTTAGTTCTTAACACTTCTCTGGTTCTTTAGTATCATATTTCCAACTTTCCCCCTTATAAAGAAGCTGTAAACTTTGATGTTTAAAGCAAAATTGAAATTAAATTCTAGGCTTTTAGAGCTGTAAGAAAACAATATATCTATTGTAGTTTTAAGGACGCAACTGTGAGAGCGACTAACAGTGACTGAAGTATCTAATTTGCTTATGGTATTGGTTTAGCTCTGCTCAGTGTGGTACAATCTTTTTTTCCCGAGGTCCTCTTTCTCTGAGTGCAGCAAACACCATTTGGCTCTTTTAGACTAAGCTTGTTTTTACTCAGTATTTTTACTGAATTATAAAAATAATAGGAATAACAAAAATAAACATTCTTACATATAGCTTGATGAGGGCTTGTCGTGGTTTAGCCCAGATCAACAACCAAGCCCCACGCAGCCGCTCGCTCACTCCCCCCCGGTGGGATGGGGGAGAGAATCGGAAGAGTAAAAGTGAGGAAACTCATGGGTTGAGATAAAGACAGTTTAATAGGGAAAGGAAGAGCCGCGCACGCAAGCAAAGCAAACCAAGGCATTCATTCACTGCTCCCCACGGGCAGGCGGGTGCTCAGCCATCTCCAGGAGAGCAGGGCTCCATCACGCGTAACGGTGACTGGGGAAGACAAACGCCGTCACTCCCAATGTCCCCCCTTCCTCCTTCTTCTCCCAGCTCTACACACCGAGCATGGCACCATATGGTGTGGGACACCCCTGGGGTCAGTTGGGGTCACTGTCCCGGCCGTGTCCCCTCCCAGCTTCCCGTGCCCCCGGCACAGCACGGGGAGCTGAAACAGTCCTTGACTGGTGTAAGCGCTGCTGAACAACAACTAAACATCTCTGCATTATCACCACTGCTTCAGCACAAATCCAAACCACAGCCCCATACTAGCTGCTGCAAAGAAAATTAACTCTATCCCAGCTGAAACCAGGACAGGACTGTGCTAGAGCCTTCAGGATGATCATTTCAATGTGACTCACTGGGGAGGTTTAATGCTTTTCATACTGCCACCCAACTGCATTCTTACGAATACAGCTACTGCAAAGAAAGTGCCTTTTAAATTCAGTAAAAGAGAGGTTCTCTTTATTTTCATGCTGTCTGGATTATCATCTGGATTTTTAGTTGTCATTTTAACAAAAAAAAAAACCAACCCCAAACTTCAGGGCTTTAAAGGTTGCAGACCAAAAGGCTGCTTCTTTCCTGGGACACGTTTATTCCTTTTCAAAATACAGGAATCAAAGAATGAAGAAAAATCGCGATCTGTTTCAAAGGTTTCTGCTGAAATCATTTGCATAGGCAGCAAAGCTAATACGTTGTAGCTGATCCCCAAAATTTCTGAAAACAACTCCTCTGCTGACTGCAGTGTCTTAATTAATAACGCTGGAACTCCCCGCCTACCAAAAGGAAGCCATTTACTTGAAGAAAGAGAATTACAGTCTTGGCATATTTTCCCCGCAAATCAATTTGCATTCACTTCCCATGCTACTATGGACTTGGATAAAACAATTGTACTTTTAAGACTCTGGCAGAAGACAACTTTCAATGGAAATTTCTTTTGCAAACATTTTATTCTGACAGCTTTATTAGGCCATGAATAGGAACTTGAGGCTGAATTTAGAGTATTGATAGGTTTTAAGATACTGCATGGGCAGAGCCTGCTGAAAGCAATTTCACAAGTCAGTCACAATATCCGTTAGTTTACAGATATACTGAAAGTAACTTTTGCCTTCTCTCCACTTCAGACCTGTTCTTTTCCACCTGTATAAAGCACTACTTTGTCACTTCAGAGTGAAGGTCAAGAATTCAGGACTCAAAAGCTAGCAAGTGCAACATGATGGTGGGAAGTTGCAAACCCGATGTTCGAACCTCTCCTTAGACGCAGTTGCAATATGGTCTCTGTGCCGATCTTCGTTAAGTCTCTTGCCAAAAAGTGATATAGAAAGTGCTTCTGATTTGTGTACTCCCTTGGTACTAGCAGCTGAAATACTATGAGCTCCTGCAGCTTTTTTAAGTGAAAACCCTACAGACTGGGAGCACCATGGCTGCTTCCAGTACTAAATGCCCATAAAATCTCCACTGTGGAGTCTCATATATCTGTCTTTTTTCCATTTACGCTTTTTCTCCCTGCTAGGGTGGATTTCTTTCCCTCTGAAGCCCCTCTCTCTTCCCTTCAGCTTTTCTGTGTCTGGCCATTCTGAAGGCTTTCTTTTTCTGACACTTTTATTATTTTTAAGCCCTTTACTTTGCAGTTGTTCCCTATCTTGGTTGTCAAAAATAATCATGTTGTTATTGGTTTTTTTTGGAAGCTCTTGCAATTTTTTTTTTTTTTGACATTGAAAATATTTGGGAGAAAAGTGGATGGCAGAGATGTAGTGAACTTCATCATTTTTGGGTTTTCAGTATGCTTCAGTGGTCTGCCTAGTGGTGGGATAGGAGCTAATTTAAAGCACACAGATTTGTTCTTGATGCAGCTTTTCCTACCTGGTACACCGAGTTGCTGGAAAATGTCACCCTATACAAATATCTCTTTAGTTTCCACTTTCTGGACCTGATTATGAGACACAGGGACATTTTAAGGGAAAGAATGAGAAGGATGTTTTTTGGCCAAGCCTAGGTGGAGCAGGAATAAAGGAGAGGAAAGGTAAGAAAGAGAAGGAGAAAGCAAATGAGAGAAAAGATGGAATCTAGTAGCTCAGCAGCTCTTGATTCTGGGTTCATCAGTCACCTTCTCCTTTTGGCAAACACATGAAAACCACCTTGATTCTGCTACCCTTTAAAAAAAGGATTTACTTTCTGTCCAGCCCAGTTCTTTAGAAAGAGCTCTAAGTCTTAAAATTCTTGGTAGAAAGGTGTTTGCAACCTGAGAGCTAAAAAGATTAGCAGTTATTTCCTGTTTTCATGCCAAAATTATAGCTGTAGTGGCATGGTCAGCTGCAGCATCAAGGCTTTCCATAGTAACGTTAAAAAAAATAATAATTTTCATGCAAATTTGCATCAGCCGCCTTTGTATTTGGTGCCGAGCATGACCATTTCCTTTGATATACTAATAATTTCCTCCCGGCTGACACTGTAAATATGCCTGTTTGGTGAGGGGTTCTGGTTTTTCCATGCATATTTATTATAAATTAAGTGCTAAATTTCCTTGCATTAGCTCAGGGATGGATTTAAAGAGCAGAAAAATATAAGTAAGCTTTTGTTTTATGGGTTACAGTTTTTATACTATACTTTCTTCAAGGAAGAATGAACATGCTTTCCTCATTGACATAACTCTTTGAAAGCTAATATTTTTACTAGTGTTCACAGAGCGCAGTAAATTAATTTAGAATACCTTTTAAAGATGTAGTAACACAATGAATAAGAGAAGTGGAGAGGAAAAAAGTGTAGTGAGAAAATAAAAATAAAATAATCAAAGCTGATCATGCCAGTGAGCTTTCAAACTTTAGATAATGATGAACTTCAAGGAGGCAATAAGGAGGCAAAAAGAATAATAATACACCCCGCACACCCCCCTCCCCCCATGTACTTCAGCCTAGAGACATACTTCCATTATTATTCTTAATTATCCTTGGTGGCATTCATTATATCCTAGTTTAGCCATCTTAAAAATTGCCACTTGTCCTAAATCTGTAATCTTGGCTTTCTCTACAGTTGGTGAAGAGACCTTGACATCTGTGAAGAACAGCTTGCCTGGTGTGAGATGAGTGTCTCATACAGGTGAGGAGCTGGTAGGATGGAGGGAGGTGGTCCAAGAACTGGCACAAAACCAAAATCAATAATTTTGGAAAGTGAACCCTGAGTGAAAGATATTTGAATAGGTGCTGGGCTCATGTTTCAGCTCTTTCATAGATTTTTTGGATTATCTCAGTGCCAAAAGAAAACTTCTCTGTTACAGGGACATCCCAGTCTCAACAGGCAAGGGAAGTACTATCTCCTCTATTGTAGAGATGTGACAAGGAGACATACGTAGATGAGTAATGTGTCTGTCTGTGCCAAAGGCGCTCACGTGCTCGTTCCACTGCCTCACAGCCTCTGTAATGCCAACATTATACTTATGTTCCTCCTTTTGTCTTTCTTTTGCATCTGTCCTTGACTATGTTTGTCTTTGCTTTCCAAGGTCTGGGATGTGATTCACTAAGCACCTTCCAAAGGTGCAAATTAGCAATTACAGCTCATTGCCCAGCTCAGGAGTCTTCAAGTTCCAAATCAGATTCTGAAGGTGTGCAGGTTTTTCCTAACATGTCTTTTCCAAATGACCACATTTGGCCCTGTACCCTGTGAGGAACCTACCTTCAAAGCAGTTGTGATGTGGTTTTGGCTTTGACTTGGGGAATAGCTCCAGCTGAGAGCCTCGTAACTGCACTTGGTCCAAAAGGACTGAAGTCTTTTACTCTGATGCTTGCTGACCTCCCCTTACTGCCCCTTCCACGCTCAGGGTATGTAACACTCAGGACACAGTCTCTACTCCCAAATCTGTGTCTCCTCCCAGAGCTTTGGGAGAAAGGAGGAGAAAAAACCAACAATTGTAATGTAACTCACACTCTGGGCTACTGATCATCTGTCGGTATTGCTGACCCCAGTCTCTGGCTTCCCATCTCTGACTCCCAGCTTTAGAAGCTAGAAGCTAATGAGCAATAACTAGTCAGTCCATCCATCAGTCGGTTAACTCAGGTGAGTTATCTTCAACTCTCCTGCTTCAATAAAGTCTAAGCCAATCCTCTATCTTTCTCTCTTTGTCTTCATGTAGAAGTATAGCCCTTTGCTAAGGACCAAATTTAATTAAATTTATCTTTTAAGGAGGCATATCACATCTGACAGCAGAAAAGTGGAGGGAGAGTTCAACTTCCATCCTTACAGGGATGTCTGCAGAAAAATAAGTGGTAGAATAAAGCAGACGGTGTCAGAGAACCTGCAAATCTTTCCACAGAAGTTGTGAATGTTCAGACAACCCATAGCCAGTTCAGTCCCACAAACATGCAAGGTGATATGTATACTTCCCTCAAGATTATTTTCACAGAGTAAACCAGCGGTGTCAGAAGAACAGTATTCTCACTGCTGAACAGAACTGCTTTTAAAATCATACAATAACCATAAAACTAACCAACAGAAATGTCCCAAATATCTTAATTTCTCATAAATTCTGTGAGAACAGTATTACACTGAGTTTGCATTTGCTGCCTGTACATCTGCAGTCCAGTGATGGCTAAATAGGTGAGCATCAACTAGCAATGATGAGCATTTGCAAGTTCACAAGTCTGATTATAGAAATGGCTTGTATGCCAGTATGTGGGTGCCAAACTCGAAAACTAGCCTTAAATTCTCGCAATTAAATCCCCCTGCCCCAATTTTTTTTTCCTTTTCTACAGATACCCAGTTCAGTTAAGGGAATAATTGTTTTTCAGACATTTGTAAGTTTTAAGGTGACAAGAATCCATAATTATTATCTAGTCTTGACCTCTCATGTAAAACATTGCAGAATTCCATCACTCATTTCCTTCCCTGATGTTTGTTTCAGGGACATATGGAAGTCCCTAATTCATCCAAGGCAGTAAATCTCTTTTTAACCTCATCTGTTGTAGAGATCTCCAGATCCATCAAGGAACCAAACAGTATCTGAGCCAAGTGTGGCCTTTGGATTGGTGTTAATATAATACTTCAGGATACAGAACTCCCACAGCAAGTGCAAGGTGCTGCCCCTGGGGAGGAACAGCCCCCGGCACCAGCACAGGCTGGGGCTGCCCTGCTGGGAAGCGGCTCTGCTGAGAAGGCCCTGGCAGTGCTGGTGGGCAGCCAGTGCCCCTGAGCCAGCGCTGGGCCCTCGGGGCCAAGGAGGGCAGCGGTGTCCTGGGCTGCATGGACAGGAGTGTGGGCAGCAGGGCGAGGGAGGCCATCCTGCCCCTCTGCTCTGCCCTGGGGAGGCCGCAGCTGGGGTGCTGTGTCCAGTGCTGGGCCCCCAGTGCCAGAAGGACAGGGAGCTGCTGGAGCAAGGCCAGCGCAGAGCCACAGGGATGCTCAGGGGATGGAGCATCTCCCTGGGGAGGAAAGGCTGAGAGACCTGGGCTTGTTCAGCCTGGAGAAGAGAAGGCTGAGGGGGATCTCCTCAGGGCTTATCAGTGTCTGAAGGGTGGGTGTCAGGAGGGTGGGACTGGGCTCTTCTCAGCGGTGCCCGACGACAGGACAAGGGGCACCGGGCACAAGCTGGAACACGGGAAGTTCCACTGAAATCTGAGGCAAAACCCCTTTGCTGTGCGGGTGCCAGAGCAGCGGCCCAGGCTGCCCAGAGAGGCTGTGGAGTCTCCTTCCCTGGAGCCATTCCCACCCCGCCTGGATGCGGTCCTGTGCCCCTGCTCTGGGGGTGCTGCTCACGCAGGGGCTGCACGGGGGGAGCTCCGGAGGGCCCTGCTAGCCCCCGCCGCTCTGGGGTTCTGTGGTTCTGTGAAATCTAGTTCATGGTTACTCTTCCTATATGCTATAATGATGCAAATCTGAAATTATATTATTGGCAGACTCATGCAGGTTAAGGCTGGCGGGATGATCCGACACCCGTGGCCCCATGTCTGCTGCTGGCCATTGCATTTTGCTCTGTTTGCTTTTGGTGAGACTAGCGTCTGGCCCGCAGGATGCTGTTGGTTCCCAGCTGCACAGAGGGATTGTTGTTCAAGTGTGCGGGTAAATTCTCCCTGGTACTCGTCTTGTTCCAGTCTCCAGCCTTTCATTCCAGTTCCCACTTCCTCTGCTGGGTTAGAAGAATATTTAACAATTCAGTACTTCTTTGCCTGCCAGCCTGGCTTTTTTTTGGCTAATGTGATCTTGCTGCAAGGGATTTTATTTCTGGCCCATGGAAGGTTTTTTTCAGACTTTTGCGCACCCTTTAATATTTTCCAACTATCTTTCATAAACACAAATGCCAGAACTGTGCTCAGCACGACTGTGCAGTCTCCTCAGTGCTATACGCAGCAATAAAATTATCTGTTCTTGCTTTCTGCAATCCTGCCTATGCACCCAAAGATTGCTGCTTGGGTCTCAGTAGCATATAACGAAGTTATGCTGAATCACTCTTTTCTGCTGTAAACCCATCACAATTTCCAGTCATCGCCTTCCGTAGCATGGTCCCTATTTCACAGGTATGACCAGATGTATGACCCTGAAAAAGACTGTAATTAAACATCACTGCTTAAGTGGTCCTGCCTTATTCAAGCCCATCGTTCTCTGCAAATACCTGGTCCTTAACATTATTTACCATTCCGCTGATCTTGGTATAATCTGCAAATTTCACCATCACATTACTGATGGTAATGAGTACCGGTCTGTGCTGTGGCCAGTTCTACATGCACACACCGTGGACTTTACAGGTGTTGGAAGGGGTTCACATTTTAGGAACATCAGACAGGGTGGGTCGGCAGGTCCCTTCCCAGGATATCACCATAGTCATCAAACCGTGCACACCTGATGCCATGCTGCCTTTTGCTTATGTATTTCTTTTTCTTTCTTGGTGCTACAACTGGTTTTGCAATGTAAGTCTACCGCATGTGAACTGCTCGGTTACCATTGGACTTGCCTAACTAGTACTAAGTTTTATAGTTTCCTATACTTAAATGGTTTCTCTCCCCTTTCTACCCCAGAATCACATCTCTGAACCTTTCTTATTTTCCCTGGGCACAGGTAACCAAAGCTGTTTATAATATTTTAGGAATAATCTCCTTATCACCTTTCATGATGTCCACTGCAAATAGTGTAGCAGAATACCAACCCATGCTAAGTAACTGCAGTATTTTTAATGTCTGGTACAAAACTCTAGCTATATTGCTTCCATGCAAATACCTTTATTCACCAAATTTATAAGCTCATAAAAGAATGAAATCAGATTTGTCTGACATGACTTATTTTTCATGAAACACTGTTGACTGAAATTAATTATATCCCTATCTTTTAATCCTTATTGATTTCCGTATCAGCTTCCTCATTATTTTGCCCAGGAGTGAGGGCAGATTAATCAGCCTGTACGTTACTTGTTTCATCACAACTGCTTTTTTGAATGTTAACACCACATTCAGACTTTTCCAGTCTTCTGCAACTTCTTATATTTTATCATACTTATTAAGACTTAATAGAAATGGGGAAGAGATTTTTTCAAGGAAATTTTTTTTAGGATTCTTGACTGAAATTTATCTGGATTTGCCTAATTTTCCCCTGCTGACTTTGTCTTTTAAAAAGACATGAGGCTTATGAATGGCCTGGAAGATGTTTCACCAGCACTTCTGGACATGAATACTTCCTACTGTTTTCCAGAGGTGATGCTCAGACCACAGATGAAGGTCCTAGGGGGATGTGAGCCCCTCTCCCACTGCCCGTACTGGGGGTCTGACTTCCCCCTCTCTATTGCCAACTGTGGAACTGGGTGGGAAAGGAGACGAAGGAGGCGCATGGGGAGGTAGCAGTGAGGTGAGGAGCAGCATAAGCTTGTGGACCGTACAGCAGCCAAGCTATCAGGAAAGCGTGATCTTCTTCCCACGTTGCGGCTGAACCCCTCAGGCACCGCTGGCAATTCCCGCCATCGCTTCCTCTTCCTTTCCCTTTTGTGCAATATGGCTGTACCATCCATAACAAGGGGGATTGTGTGCGTGGGTGGGGGAATCTTACTCAGATGATTTAATAAATAGTCATTATTGATAATAATACATTATCGGTTGTTAATTTTAGCGCTTTGTCTCCCTGCATTTGTAGGGTTCCAACACTGACAACTTTCTGCCACGTGTAAGTAGGTCATTCCTTTTCTAATTCCTACTATGTAATTATAGGAGGAATATTAAAATAGATATAAATTTAGTAAAGGCGACATTTTACTTTTATTCTTTGGAGTTTGTGCTTTGATAAATTTGCAACTTCTAATGTTTACATGTTATTGAACACAATGGCAGTGACCTACTATTGTAGTTGAAAGTTCATTAGTTCTGGTAGATTAGACAGTATTAATTAACTAAGATTAAACATTCTTTTAAACCGTCATAAACTGTCATCTCAGTGTGGCGGCTTATTAAAGAGCATTTTCTGGTTGTTTGTTAAACCAGACTGAAGTGACAATGTAATTATATTTATTCCATCAAACAGAAAGGTCAGTTGACAAGGCTGATGTTTTCTGGTTAATTACAAGTGGATGATTTCATTGATTAAAAATATGAGCTTGTTAAACCTGTGCATAGAGCTAAGAGATATATAGGAACCCAGAGGACGCAGGAAAGGGGACGGGAGGAAGATGTTTTTAAATGTTATTTCCAATCCCTCCTGTTCAGAGCCTTGGCATGAGCAGAAACCCATTCAAGCGCTGATGGTTCGCCGATCTGTGGGGTCCCTGCTTTTGGGGGTACAGCTTTGTTAGATCAGGACGGCGAATCTCCCATACCCCACCCCAAGCACTGAGGTATCATTTCCATAGTGACAAGTGTGTCTAAGCAAAAGGCAGGACTGCCGTAAAAGGCTCGGCTGTGCCTGTATGTCGCCAGCCAGATGAAGGAGTGTGAGACACGGTGGGATGCGGGAGTGGGGTCAGGATGCTGAATGGGGTCTGTGTGAATCACAGAATCATAGAATCATAGAATCATTTAGGTTGGAAAAGACCTTTAAGACTGAGTCCAGCCATTAACCCAACACTGCCAAATCCTCTGCTAAACCATGTCCCTAAGCAAC
>VZTV01061969.1:0-20955 GCA_013400875.1 Anhinga rufa
AAGTAAAGGCCTTGTGCACAGGAAAATTCTGCTGGATTTTATCATGAACTGGTTATAAAACCGATTCCTTATTTAGGTCTGTGTTGCCTTATTGCAGTGATTTGCTGAAGTTTTGCATAACTCTGACAGTTTTTGCTAACAGAATAGGGATGTCTTAGTCATACTGATTATTATTTTCTGGTAACATTTTGTTGCTGTTTCTCCCATTTCCTTGACCATGTAAGCAATATTTAGAGTGCTTTTGAGTCACATCTGTTATGAAGAGAAATAAAGGACTTGGCCAATCACAATCTTCAGCAGAGTTCGAAGAAAATGATATCTGAATTCCTCTTTCCCCAATAAGGCAAAAAAAGGAAGTGGTGGGAAACAGTCTTCACTCAGTGTTCAGAAATTCTTCTGAACCAAGGCTTTGGCCATCTGGAAACCCTGATTACACACAGCACGTGCACGAAACCACTCTGCTATTCCTGTATCATCTGCTAACACAATGGGCATATCTCAAATCCTCTGGACACACTGCCTGTTCTCAAACCACATGTGCAGCACACGCAGAGAATGACAGATGCTGCTTCTTGCTGCAAATGGCATGCAAGTAAGTGTCTAGCTGGGAAATTCAGGACAGAAAGGTAGCACTCTTATACCTCTCTGACAGAATGGCAGAGAAATTTTGAAATGATCCCTGAGAGAACAGAGAGGTCAGCAATATAG
Source organism: Anhinga rufa (assembly GCA_013400875.1). Lineage (NCBI taxonomy): Eukaryota > Metazoa > Chordata > Aves > Suliformes > Anhingidae > Anhinga > Anhinga rufa. Next base: position 709 of record VZTV01061969.1, read on the forward strand.
CAGAACAATATTACAGTTTAAAACTGTTTAGCACCTCTGGGCAAGAGAGCTGTATAAGCCCTTCAGAGTGTTACATTCGGTAAAGATGGAGAAGACTTATGTTTCATGACATATTAAGGACTCAGAAAAAAAAAACCCATGTCTTTTCATGTCTAGTATTCTCCCTGCCACCCACTTCTGTTTCATAATGAGGCAAAGAAGAAGTCCTTGAAGTTTTTCATTGTTAATACATGACAGTCTAAATCAACTCTATCTTGTGCCATATCTGTCTGGAACCTGTACAAGTCCACAAAGGGTTATAGAAAGTTTTGGAAAACAAAAGACAGATGACTGATTGGCTAGTGACTATATGACTGTTCCTATTAGACTATATAAACACAGAACATGACTTTCCCTGTCAGATTGGTATTGCACTGTGGAAAGGGGAAGTGAATGATCAAGAAAAGTCTACCATTGATTTTTAAAAGAAGTCTGAATATTAAGTGCACCTTCAGGGAACTGTAGCAAGAATGTAACAGCTTAAAACATCCTCTCAGGAATTTTCACCCAGTTACAGAGAACTTGGCCTTTCCACACAGGCTGATGATTTTCCCATTCTGATCTGAGAAGACCTGAAAACTCAAAAAAAACCCCAAGAAAATGAGAATGCTTCAGGTATAGATGAGTCTTTAAAACCTTTATCAATAGCATTTGAAACAAAGCTTACGATAGAGTGGAAACAGCTGGGGATGGCAACTGCTGAAAGTAAACAGCTGAGATGGGACAGATGATTTGTGCTGCCTTATAAATGTCTTTGATTGTTGCCATCACATAAACGGAATGTTGGCATAATTAAGCACCCCATACTTCCAGTTTTGCAGGAACATATTCTGTTACAGAAAGAACAGATTTCTTTCACAAGGGAATCATTATCAGACAAACACTGAGGTTTCCCTCCTAGGCCTGTCCTTTCTCCAGGCAGTGCAACAGTTTGGTGTTTCTTATCGNAAAAAAGGAAAACATTCAGGGATTGGAAAGATCTGCAAACTTTTCCATTCCACATCACCAGCATTTCCCCTCCATACAAAAACCATCATAGCTGGTAATAATTATTAATAAAAGCAGTAGTGCTACTAATGAAAGACATCCATCATCATAAAACTTAATAAATTAATATGGTTCTGTAAAATTAATAGTTTATCATTGTATGTACTTTATTTCTGGAAAGCAGTTTCACTTTATCACATTATTTTTTTCACTGCATGTCAAATAATAGAAGTGTAAACCAACAAAGACACTTTGAATACTGTTCTATGTAAGTTCTTCCTGTTTTTTATTGAGAGAAAGCCCTTCAAGGCACTCTTCTTCAGTCTTTGCTTATGCACACAGTACTAAGGGTTTTTGGTTCTGTTTCTCTGCATAGAATTTCACTGCCCAAATAAGACATATCCTATAGATCAGATTAATGATTCTCAAACAGTCCTGTCTCTCAGTTGGCTGGAAAGGGAGCCCAAGGTGATGAGATCAGACATAACTATATACCTGCAATGTCTAAACTTTTTTGAGGTAAATGCCATCCTTATTGACCATTTGGTTAAATTAGAACGTAGAATAAGCAGTATGCAAATGAAAAATGATGTTTCACTGATTAACTTTGCTTCATATAAACTTGGTAGCCTTAATTGACTTAACCTTTAGAATGTCTTTCATAAAGAATGGAAGACTGCATACCCATTGGTAACACAGATTAGGATGCTTTAAAGACAGTTGTAGAGTGAAAGCCAGTAAGGTATTGAAAAGTTTGGTCAAAGAAGAGTGTAATGATGCAGATACTAGACCTTTAATTAATTTACTTGAAGATGTGTGGGTATTTGCTGGGGCAAAGGAAAAACTGGGGAAAGGATTTGTTCCAGGTTAAAAAAAAAAAGACCAAATACATGATTATGGCAATTATATGTGTCAAATCTAATTTACATTCCTGCATAATGATGGTGTATATATATAGAGAAAGGATTCACTGTGCGTTTTAAGAACAACTATGTCACGAGCAATGAGAAAATATTGACAGGCAAAAATGTCAGTGCTTTTTTTATAAGCAGAATTACACTCTTACGGGATGATGGGAATTTAGCAGATGCACTATGTTAGTGACTAGAACATTTGATACTGTGACATGAGCTCCTACTTGAAAGATTAATTCCAAATTTGATGGGAACACTTGTGCAGACTGATACTCTGTTGAAAATCCAAATAATAGGAAAAAGAAAGTAAATTAAAATGGCAATGTATCAAACTTCAAATAAGTGTCTATGAAATAGTGCAGTTGTTAATGTGAGGACTGGTCTGATCTGGAAGAAATAAAGTATTAACAAGTACATTGGTCCCATCCCTCAGAGTAGTCACTTTGGATTTGGCACACAACGAAACTTGCCACTTTGCAGGATCATGCCGTAAAAAAATTAGACTTAATTTTGAGGTAGCCCTCAAAGCCCTCAAAGCCCTTTTGAAGTATGCAGGTACAAGTCCAAGAATGCCACATGTGTAGCAGTAATAAATATGTTTCTAAGTGCATTTTACCCCATAACAGTGCTACACATTGCTTTCTTACATAAAAGAAAGCACAGTGAAGAACTGCAGAAAAATACTGGCCAGAGGGAGCAAGTATTTTTTAATTTTTTCAGTACTTTTGAACCTGAAGAGTTATCCTTGTTCCTAAGCCTTCTCTTGTTCCCTGATATAGGTAGTCAGCTATCCATATTTAAGATGGAGAAAAGTCTGTAAAATAGAACATTCCTAAAACTACATTCATCTGTAACCCAGAACAGAACTCCAGTTTCTCCTCTTACCACATTAAGACTTTCTTCCCATCTTGTCAAAATTATTAATGTTTACTTTTCTACAGAAGTAGAAAATGTAAAAGTTTGGCTCTACAGCATTCAGACTTCTTCAATGGCTGGCAAAGCTTTATAACCACCCTTCTTTTTCATAGAAGTAAATTGTTATTATTGTTATTGACATTTATAAGAACAATCATGTTCAGTAGGCTTTATGTGAGGATTTCAGAGCAACCAATGAACTGAACCTGACTCTTTTAGTGGCTGTGTCACATGAAGGATGAGCAAATTCAGCAATGTGAGCAAAGCTACACAATCAATATGGGAACTAGGAACATAATTCATTAATCTTGACTACAAGTTCACTGCTATATTCTCTAAGAAACACACTCTTCCTTGATTTGATACTCAGAAAGCCTGATTTAACTGTACTTTGGCTTGTTCTCCTCCACTTTACCTTTTGCTGTATTTCTTTGCTGCTGCTTTATTCTCTTATAACTCTGTATGTTATGTTGTTGTGCCTCAAGAAATCCACAGAGAGAGGTGCACACTTGTCTCTGATGGTATATGACATTGCAGCCTCCCAAACTTCAGGCTGTTATAGAAAACATATATTTCTGCAAATGTAAACAAAGAGTTTTATGGCTATCATTTTGGTTTCTGACTTGTTCAGTGCTATCATCTTTGTTGACTGTGGTTATGTGCATTTCTGTGACTATGAGTTATTTTCTCCAGATGGATGCAGATAAACTTCTTTAAAGTAACTTCTGTAGCTGTTGACAGGTGTATGCTGCTGCAAACCACCCTTGCCTAGCAAAAGTCCTGGCAGCTAAGATCCTGAGAAATGCTTTGCATCCATGGATTTCCACTAGTGGGTGTTTAATCATCCCTCTCTTTCTCTTGGTTTTATGTTCTACAGTGATAAAAGCAGCAAAGCATAGAAACAAAGATTTTTCAGCTTTCAGTTAGACTGAAGAGCTTCACAGCTCCTGTCTTTATAGAAAGGGCAACCTCGGCACTTATTCCAAACAAGTCTCAGCTGCTGATTATGTTTTCTAGGTTTTGTGTAAGTGAGCAATTCTAGTCAAGACTGCAATGCCCAATTCTGATTAATATTCTTGTACTGATTAATACTCTTGTATACTGCTGTCTACTCTAAGGCAGAATAATGTAGGAAGGCATTAGTATAAATATGACTTAAGTCCAGTGGAATTTTTTTTATGTCAGTATGTTGATACGTCTGAGAACAAACTCAGACCCTTTGGTCTTTCAATTATAACTGAAAAGTGAAGGGAGTGTCAAAATATGATTCATTGCAGAACACATTGGAAAAACTTCGGTGGGTTGGGGCAGAGATTCAGCTAGCTCTGTATTGTGTTGCAAATACTTTCTAAGCCCAGAGATACCTTTTTTAGCAGATAAGGGCCATTCTGGAAGAAGTCTATGGTCAACCTAAATTATATATTTGAGTACAAGGGCATGGGGTTGGAGACTTCTGCAGTTCAGAGCATGCACGGGAATACCTTTTCTTTTTTCTGGTAGACCCTAGAACTGTTTTTAATACTCCTTAGAAAACTCCATGCCTTGGTTCTTAGTGGTGTTTAGAGAGCCTGATAACTAGCTGCCATTAACAGAAAGGTGCCAGAAAGACTGCAATAGGCAGAGATAGGCAAATCTGCCTTCTAATAAAACTTGAATACAGCTGTTGTCTATTTATTCTAAATGCATTTTTTTTCCTGTAGTAAAATGAAACCCTCTGAATCACAGAAGCATAGAATCATAGAATGGTTTAGGTTGGAAGGGACATTTAGAGGTCATCTAGTCCAACCTCCCTGCAGTGATCAGGGACATCTTAAACTAGACCAGATTGCTCAGAGCCCCGTCCAACCTGAACTTGAATGTTTCCAGGGATGGGGCATCTACCACCTCTCTGGGAAACCTGTGCCAGTGTTTCACCACCCTCATTGTAAAAAACATTTTCCTTATATCCAGACTAAATCTACCCTTCTTTAGTTTAAAACCATTACCCCTTGTCCTGTCACAACAGGCCTTGCTAAACAGATTGCCCTCATCCTTACTGTACTGTACATCCTTTAAGTACTGGAAGGCCGCAATAAGGTCTCCCCGCAGCCTTCTCTTCTCCAGGCTGAACAAACCCAACTCTCTTAGCCTGTCCTCACAGGAGAGATGCTCCAGTCCCCTGATCATCTTCGTGGCCCTCCTCTGGACCAGCTCCAGCAGGTCCATGTCCTTTCTGTGTTGGGGGCTCCAGAGATGGACGCAGCACTGCAGGTGGGGTCTCACCAGAGCAGAGCAGAGGGGCAGAATCCCCTCCCTTGCCCTGCTGCCCACGCTGCTGTTGATGCAGCCCAGGATACGGTTGGCTTTCTGGGCTGCGAGCGCACATTGTTGGCTCATGTCCATCTTTTCGCTCACCAGTACCCCCAAGTCCTTCTCTGCAGGGCTGCTCAATACATTCATCCCCCAACCTGTACTGATACTGGGGGTTGCCCCGACCCAGGGGCAGGACCTTGCACTTGGCCTTGTTGAACCTCATGAGGTTCTCACAGGCCCACCTCTCCAGCTTGTCCAGGTCTCCCTGGATGACATCCTGTCCCTCAGGTGTGTCAACTGCACCGCTCAGCTTGGTGTCATCTGCAAACTTGCTGGTGGTGCACTTGATCCCACTGTCTATGACCTTGATGAAGATATTAAACAGTACTGGTCCCAGTACAGACCCCTGAGGGATGCCACTCATCACCGGTCTCCGTCTGGACATCGAGCCAATGACCACTATCCTCTGGATGCGACCATCCAGCCAGTTCCTTATCCACCGAACAGTCCACCCATCAAATCTGTATCTCTCCAGTTTAGAGAGAAGAATGCTGTGGGGGACCATGTTGAAGGCCTTACAGAAGTCCAGATAGAAGACATCCGTAGCTCTTCCCTTGTCAACTGATGTAGTCACTCCATCATAGAAGGCCACGAGGTTGGTCATGTTCTTGTTCTCTGCAGAAGCTGTCCATGCGTTCATGAAGTTTGCTAGCTGCTAATGAACTTGGAGATGTTTTATGGTGGGTGTTGGGTGGGGTGCAAACAGCGGATGTTCTAGAGAACACAGTCCAGTAAAGTCCAAAACTTGGGAAACTGCTCAAAAAAGTTTTTGATCAGCTGGGAAAGATTAAAACTTTGATCTATATTATGCCAATATTTACTTGTTAGGTTATAGATCCCACAGGATCTCCTTCCCTCCTTCCTCAGAAATCTGACATTCCACATGTAGCTCAGGTAGGTAGTCTGTAGTAGGGCCTACAACAATATTCAAGCAGTGTTCAGCTAGTAGAGTAGCACTAAAATTTGTGCTTGATTCACCCATCCCTAAAGAATGGCCTTGTTCCTTCCAATCACTGCTACATAAAGCATAAAAAGTCATCCATGTGTCTCTGGCTTTTATTGCTATTCTTATTTTATAATAGAGGTAATGGATGCAGAGGTTTTTTTTTGAGTATAGACTTCTTAAACCATCAGCTAATAGTTTGGATGTTAATATTAATGCTAATGCAAAGGGAAACTACTGGTGAGAAAAACTGTAACTGAGGAAAAGAAATTAGATTGACAACAAAGGTATTTGATGAGAATAAAAGTAAAGTGTGCACTGTATTGAGTGGCAAGAACAATAGTGGAATAGGATGTCATGGAAATACCATTTGTAGCTGTGCACAGTGACAGTCAATGGGGACAAGCAGAGATTTATTTAAAAGATATCCCCTTGCAAAGAATAATGGGTCTGATATATTTATTTAAAACATTATTCTCTGGGATGGCCTTAGGAGATACATATCTCATTTCCCAGTGGACCCTGAGTAGGATGGGGGAGGGGAGTTGATGAATGTTTTTGTTTCATAGAAATTCAGGTTATAGCCTTTAGAAGGAACATGTGTTGCTGTAGAAATTTCAGAAGTTATATGTGGGTTCTTTTGGAAAAGTTAAGTCAGTGTTACCAAACTGTCTGGTTCGACAATACAGAGATTCCTTGGAACAAGAACACCAACTTTACCATAGACTGCTTTGCAGGTGAAGCTTAGTTCCATCATACAGGGAACGCTTGAGACAGTGGAAGTGAAGCACTGTCCCCATAGATAATTAATTCTGCAGCATCTCTTCTTAGACTATCACTATCAGACTGTCCAATTAGATCCAGCTGCACAGAGATTTTGACACATGCCCTCAGGCAAGTAGATTAGCACCACACCATCATTTTGCTCATGCAGCAGCCATGAGTGAAGTGGTTTAGCTATGAGTGAACCAGTTTCTGTCATGTAGATCCCCTGAGGCTAAAATGATCTACAGAGATTTTAGTTGCCCTGGCCTCAGTTTTTCTAAAAAAAAAGTCACTGTTGAATTTCTGCATGGGGAAGGAACAACAAGCTGGTTTTGTGTCTGGAGTGACATCCAGTGCAGTACAGTTTAGGCTACCTGTTAAGGAATGGGGAAGATGGGGGTCATGTCCCTGTTCCCAAGACTGTTTCTGCATTTAACCCAAAACTGGTTAAAACACAGCAGTAGAGATCCTGGGATGGAAGATGTGTTATGTACAGAAGACTAATCTGTTTGACACTTCTTCAGGTAATGGATGTTTCATTTTTGTACCAATTTCAGTGCTACTTTTGAACTGGGTAATGATGTGTTCAGTTCTGTAAAATACGTACTTGAGGACCTGGGCAGGTATAGAAATTTCAGCAACCTGGGGACATTCCAGGTTTAGGTAAAGGGCAGCAATAATCTCAAGTAACTGTGCCCATCTAGAAGACACTATTAACTAAGGTAGTCATCTGTGGTTTTGTAGCCAAAGGAGAGAGAGTTTGGCACTTTGGGAGTGTCTGTTTGTCTGTGTAAATGATACCAAGAGCCAAAATAATTAGCTCATAAAAGATACTTTTATATGGCTAGAGTTTGACGTGATGAAAGTCATCCCTAAATTTTGTTGAAATCTGCCTCTGGGCACCTAAGTCCTTTGCAAAGGTGGTCCTGAGTTCATGTACTAAGACAATGAACTGTTTTTTCCTGATGCATATGGAACAGTTACATTGTTTAAGCCTGTTTTGAACTCTTACAGACATTTGCAGCCATTTTGCGTTTTGCTCAGTAGAAAGTTCACAGAGCATTCTCAGTTATTCTGTTTTTAATCTTCTCTACTGCTCTTTAAGCCTGGAAGTAAAAGCTAGCATTGAAGCCATGAACTTTTGCCTAAGTGAAGTGCAGACTCAGCCCTTCCCTAAAACACAGGAGATGAGTTCAGTTCCATCTGTACTTCAGCATGGCTTTTAAGGGTTGATTACTGCTTCTGTAAGAAAGGATGGTAAAAATGGAGGGAGCAAGAGAGACAAATTAGGCAATGTAGAGAATGAAGCTCTGAATCCCAGGTGGAGTGTGGATTCTCCTGTGTGCCACAGATGAGACCTTCTGTTCAGTGGTCTGAATCCACTGTCTCTCACACTCTTATCAGAAACAAAACAAAAATTTCAGAAATAAAACGTCCATCCTCTGCTCACTCCCTGTATTTTTTGTTTTCTGTATGTGTTAAACAAGAATAAAGAAAACGCACCTTGAGCTATGTGTTTCACGGAGAATATAGTTTGATAATTACAGAGGGTAACTAATTGCACAAGCTAATGATTGAATAACGGGCACGACAGTTGAAAAGAGGGTGCAGGCATGCAAGCTACGATAATTAAGCACTCAGATAAAATACTAAGGGGCAATAACAAATTGCATCCTTGTGGAGTAGATACAGGAAAGGATGTATAACATACACTGAGTTCATAAATTGGAACATTTGAGCTACACTGCATACAAGTACATAGTGAAAAGACTCCACTGAAAAATAAAATGAGGAAGGAGACACTAGGATGAAAGAATAGGGTAGGAGTGGCAGTGGAGACATGGTGAATTCTGACTGGTTTTGTCACAGTCACTCGGGTATGTCTGTTTATCTGGGTTTCTTGGGGAGACTTTCAAAAACACCTAAAGTATTGCAGATAGCTGACCCACCAAAATTCATTCTGTCTTGTATAATAAAAGCTTTTTGAATTCTTTTGGACGGTATTCCTCTCTATAAGTATGGCTCAGCAAATACTAGTCCAGTATAAATCTGCATAGTTGTCCTGGAAATGGGAAACAAAATGGTGTTCTTTCTGACTAAGCCCTAATTACTGCAAACAATTATTTTATAAAAGGTATCCAAATTAAAAAAACGGTAATTCTTCTGGGATGTGGCAACCAGTAAATGACAAAGCAGCATTTTTTCTGTGCTCTTGAAAGTAGGAAAACTTTTCATAATTGTCAAAGCCAACAAATGTTTCATCAAATTAACCCAGAGAGCATATCCACTGAGAAATAAGGTGTAACACTTAACAAGTGTTGTGTCTAGTTTTACTAACTTCGGGGTTTTTTGGCTGTAACCACTCTAAGAAGCATCCCTAGATAGTTCCACTACAGTTTGACTTGTCCTTTACTTAAAAACCTGTTTCTGTTATGTGACAGGCTGTTGTTGTCCTTGGGGTGGACATTGAGGGAATGTTTCTTGGTCTGTTTGTAGTAAGAGGATCTGAGAAGCCATTAACAAACTCAGACACAGAACAGAATCCTAGTCAAAGCAGAACTTTTCCCAAAGTTATTCACAGTTAACCATTGGAGATTAGCATATGTTTTTCTGGAATAGTATGTGAATACCTTCTTATTATCAATGAGATTATGGATAATGTGCATATCAGAGTAATAAGCTAATGTCAGTACCATGCCTCCCACTGTTAGGCTCTCTTGGTATCCATCTTTGGCCTAAATTGTTTCTGCTGAAAAACCCTACTAGTTTTTTAAAAAGAAAAAAAAAAGGGCTATTATCTTTGTGAAGAGCTAGTTTAAATTATTCCATTCAAGTTAGTCCTTCCAGGTTGGTACTGTTCTCACCGTAGGAGGTGTTGAAGTTTCAGTAGGACACATCTGTCTGCAGATATGTGCCTAAAGCACCCCATGGTTTCAGTACTTGTGTAGGACTGTGCAGATAAATACAATGCATCAGTCTTACTAAAATAATAGGTTTCCTTTCAACTATTCTGAAGCCCTTCTTATTTCACATATTTCTCTTTTTGTTTCTTGTCCTGATGCTCCATGTTTCCAGAGCAGAGCTTTGTCCCTTTATTCATTGGTTCTGTTTCACATTTGAACCAGTGCTGACCAATATTTTCTTTCCCCACTTTTCTTCTTCCTTGATTACAGATCCTTCTATGACATTGGTATACTTCACCAAAGACAAAATAGCTCTTCTTTTTTTTTTTTTTCCCAGTTCCAGCTTTCTATTCTATGCTTGAACCTGACCTTTTTATTCTGATTTATTTCTGTTTGCCTCTATTCCCCTTTGCTGCCTCCTGTTTGAATGAAGGAATGGACTTTTTTAACTGTGGAGATGGTCTTTGCAAGACAAATTTTGAAAGTATTTATTTGATTGTAAGAGAGACACCAAAATGATTCTAAAAATGTCATCTTATTTCTCTGCACCAACAGATGCATAGGCTAGCACAGTATTTTCCTGTAAGGTTGACTATGGGCTGATACTCTTGTTATCGAGGATGACTTTATTGGTCCTCTGAGCTTGAGATGTTTAGCACCCTGTGAGATAGGATATAAAAATCCATTAGTAGGTAAAGACTGCTTTCTACAGGAGAGATAGGTTTGGCCCTTTCAAAAAAATATGGCACCCAGAAGAAAATAATTCTGTATTGAATTTGTGCTCTGAGGATGTGACATTTGGGAATAATTTAAGCCCCTCTCAGATAGGTAGGAATGAAAAATAGTTGGACTCAGAGTTCATATGGATAATTTCCCTTATAAACATGTCTTGCTGCTTCCTGTATTTCCATTTCTATACTGCTTGTTTTCCCTATGGATGTATTTTCTATACATTAGGTATTAGATGAAAGCATTGTAAGTGTTTTTGTCCAGTTGATCCATAGAGAAGTGACACCATATTGAAACAGCAAAGCCTGAAACTAACATGTTACCTAAACAAATTATGAGCTAATGACTTTTCCAGTAGCTCAGGTACACTCTCCACACTTTTGGATAGCATAATTCACACTGAAAAAGATATAGTAGCACTGAGAATTACAGCATTGGTGTCGTCAGTTAAATGACTGCCTGAGTATTTAGAACTTTTATTTGCTGCTCCTTGCTGGCTGATTGGCATTCCGATGCTTTTTCATTTTGTGTTTATTTCAGCATGGCCTGATGGGGATACAGAATTAGAAACAACCAGTCAAGCTACTCTGGTCAAAACTAGGCAGAAAGATCAGAGAAGATGATAGTTTCTCCCACCAAAAAGAGAAGAAAAAAAAAAGAAAGCTATGCAACGTCTGAAACTATTTCTTCAGAATTAAAGCCTAGCTATACATATATATATATATATAACATGTACTGCATTGGGCCTTCTTTCTTTCCCCCTTTTTAATTTTTTCTAACAGAAAGATTGCAACTAAAATTATTTCTTTGTAAACATCTGCATATTAGGTACTCTGTTGCTTAGCACTCTTGGATCTACTCTTCTTGAAAGCCAGCAGATTAGCAGAATATCCTTGTCAGCTGTGTTCTGCTTACTGCAAGTACTGCCCAGTCACAAAACAAGGGAATGTAACTAGTTTCATGTGATCATAATAGCTCCCTCAGGAAAGAGGAGCAAAGAAGGTATAAAAAGGTAGAGAAGTGTTAATAAATCTTAACAGAATTTTGATTCACCTTTGATGTAGAGTTGGAAGAAGAGATAGACAATGGTGGGTGGGAAGAGCTGTAGAATAGTTTTGCTGTATTAAAAGTAAATGGTATGAAGTGTTTTTGGTGTTTTGTTTTGTTGTTTTTTTTGTAGTTAGGTCAGCTTTGGGGCTTAAATTTGCAGATTTACTTTCTCTATATTTGTGTTTATTTTGGCAGGCTATACAGGTGTTATTTTTCTTGTAGAGCTGGCTCTAGAAGTGGGGAAAAACCTCAGCTTAGGTTTTCAGTCTTCAAGCTGTGTGTGTATATTTAAGTTAAGAGTGCATGGAGTCCCTACTTTTAGTTTTGTTGAGGTTTTTAAGTTCAGTTACAGCAAACAGCTGTTACTGAAATACAGTGACTTGATGGGAGTCTGTTAATGGGATTTTTTTGCTGCAGTGTTTCTTTAGTGTCTGGCTGCTTGCTGCATATGGCTCCAGAAAGGAAGTGAGGCACAGGAGAGTCAGTGCAGTCAGGCTCAAATCCTTTCTTTAAATGTATGTGAGAGAGGAAGACAGTATTAGGCAAATGCATAATTACCATGGTAAAATCCAAGTGCTCTCACTTGGAGAAGTTTCTCTGAAAGGAGAAAGAGAACTGACTGGCTCTTTATGACTTTTAATCTAAAGTTATTTTTCATTAGGCTGTGCCAGTCTAAATTATTCTTTACATTGCAGGATGGTCTAGCATATACAGACTCATAATAACACTAATGTAAAGCTATGCAGACATCTTAAAGAGGTGGTGTTGTAGCTCTGTTGTTTACATTTACTGTAACTGCCCCTGTTACTTTACCTGAGTAGGGTATTCGTCCCTTTTCCACAAGTCAGTGGGATCCCATTGTGAAGAAAAAAGCACAAGTCATAGTCCTATTTTCCAATGCATTTTACTGGTTTCTTAAACATTTATCTTACACCTTTCTATTAGTTATCTATCACACTTTTTTTTTCTGAGTTGGAAAATTTTATGCTGATACTCAATGTGCCTTCATGCACATGTGTCCGATCTGCCACACATGTTAATCTGGTTATTTCTTGCTTTGTGTGTCTGTGGCTATGATACTGCTGTTACTTTCTGTACAGATCTTTAGGTTAGAAGGGTTGCAAGCACCTTGCTCTTTAGTTGCTTAGCTGCATATTTCAGTTTTATAGCTACAGTAATCAGGTACCATCTATAGGTTACTGGAAATATGCAGGCCAGGAAAAGGGAAGATCTTAAAGAAGTTATGTAACAGAGAATGGATGTTTTGGTGGGAGGAGTCACTGAACAATTCACAGTTAATGCTATGGTTTTACTGAGAATGCAAGGCTTTTGAATGAGAGGCCTGTCAGATTAGGAGAAATGAGATCAAGGTTTTGATGAGAGTCACTTGAGGAAACAGTTTTGGGAGGGATATTTCACATTTTTAGTACTTGAATTAAAACAAAAATCAGAGGATAGGAAGTGGTTCTTTTTTCTGGTAGAGCGTTTGTATTAGTAGGAATTAGTTCTAAAATATTTAGGAGTTAAAGTGACTCTATTCTTGTGGAAAAAAGAAAAACATAAGTAAAAGGCTAACACAACATACTATATTTCATGCCTTCTGTTGTGGAGAGACTGGAAGGATGGTAGTATCTGCCAGTCTGTGCTATATACCAGCTCAAACTGTTTTGAGGCCATCCAAGCTCTCTTAAAAATACTTATTCAGGGAAACAGTCAGACTTTGACTGAGATTAGAAATGGAAGAAAAAGAAGACACTAATAATTTGCAAGGTGCCTGAATCACAAACAGCTTATTTTCCCCTCCTCCCATCGTTAACCACATTCCACACTAACAGATTTTAATTTGGGGGGAAGATTACAGGTTTTTAACAGCAAAAATGATATATGTTACTTATAACTCTTTGATAAAACAGAATTTACTCTTCACATGTGAAGAAAATTTCCTCTTTTTTCTCTTAGACTTTTTTGTATACTGGTAACTGAAAGTCAGACATTTTCACACCCTGTGTTTTTGTTTTTGTGTTCATACATTTGGGAGTTGTAGTAATGGTATTTTAGAATCCTAAAAAAGGGTTTGCAGAAGACTTGCTGAAGCTTCCTCAAGGCCAAAGCAACCACTTGTGACAGACATACGTCTAATCTGCTTTTACACAACCCTGATGATGGAGGCGTCCTAAATTGTCTAAGGCAATTTATTCCAGTTTTGGCTATTCTTCCAGTTACAGCCTATTTCCTATTATTAATCTGTCAGATATTACAACATATATGTGAAGATGTGAGGGAGGTTTACATTATGTGGAAAAAGGGACTGGTACTTGGGAGGAATATAGAAATGCCAGGGTGAGCAGAGATGCATCGAGAAAGGCCGAGGCCCACTTGGAACTAAATCTGGCAAGGGATGTCAAGTATAACAAGAAGGGCTTTTTCAAATACATCCGTAGTAAAAGAAAGACTGGGAAAACTATGGGCCCACTGCTGAACGACGTGGGTGTCCTGGTCCAGTCAATATGTTGTGGAGCTCTGTTTCCTTCCTGCAATCTGAATACATTTTGATTACTTAATCAAATATTTGCATTTCAGCACCTAGAAAGACAGAAGTATCTGGTTGTGTTTTTCCTGAACCTGGATTCATCTACAAGAAGAGCGGGAAGGAGGATCTGGGGAACTACAGGCCTGTCAGCCTGACCTCAGTGCCGGGGAAGATTATGGAGCCATACATCTTGAGTGAGCTCACTAGGCAAGTGCAGGACAACCAGGGGATCAGGCCCAGCCAGCATGGGTTCATGAAATGCAGGTCCTGCCTGACCAACCCGATCTCTTTCTATAACCAGGTGAGCCACCCAGTGGATGAGGGAAAGGCTGTGGATGTTGTCTGCCTGGACTTTAGCAAAGCCTTTGACACTGTCTCCCCCAGCATTCTCCTAGAGAAGCTGGCAGCTCATGGCTTAGATGAGTGTACTCTTTGCTGGGTAAAAAACTGGCTAGATGGCCGAGCCCAGAGAGTTGTGGTGAATGGAGCTAAATCCAGTTGGTGGCTGGTCACAAGCGGGGTTCCCCAGGGCTCAGTGTTGGGGCCAGTCTTGTTTAATATCTTTATCAATGATCTGGAGGAGGGGATCGAGTGCACCCTCAGTAAGTTTGCAGACGACACCAAGTTGGGCGGGAACAGTGATCTGCTCAGTGGTAGGAAGGCTCTGCAGAGGGCCCTGGACAGGCTGGATTGATGGGCTGAGGCCAGTTGTGTGAGGTTTAACAAGGCCAAGTGCCGGGTCCTGCACTTGGGTCACAACAACCCCATGCAACGCTACAGGCTTGGGGAAGAGTGGCTGGAAAGCTGCCCGGCGGAGAAGGACCTGGGGGTGTTGGCTGACAGGCAGCTGAACATGAGCCAGCAGTGTGCCCAGGTGGCCAGGAAGGCCAACAGCATCCTGGCTTGTGTCAGGAATAGTGTGGCCAGTAGGAGTAGGGCAGTGATCGT
Organism: Anhinga rufa; assembly: GCA_013400875.1. Classification (NCBI taxonomy): domain Eukaryota; kingdom Metazoa; phylum Chordata; class Aves; order Suliformes; family Anhingidae; genus Anhinga; species Anhinga rufa. The sequence goes on from VZTV01061969.1 coordinate 15,784, forward strand.
GCCCCTGTACTCTGCACTGGTGAGGCCACACCTTGAATATTGTGTTTAGTTTTGGGCCCCTCAGTACAAGAAGGACAGTGAGGTGCTGGAGCGTGTCCAGAGAAGGGCAACGAAGCTGGTGAAGGGTCTGGAGCACAAGTCTTAGGAGGAGCGGCTGAGGGAACTGGGGTTGTTTAGTGTGGAGAAGAGGAGGCTGAAGGGAGACCTTATCACTCTCTACAACTACCTAAAAGGAGGTTGTAGTGAGGTGGGTGCTGGTCTCTTCTCCTAAGTTACTAGCAATAGAAGGAGAGGAAATGGCTTTAAGCTGCATCAGGGGAGGTTTAGATTGGATATTATGAAAAATTTCTTCACTGAAAGTGTGGTCAGGCACTGGAACAGGCTGCCCAGAGAGGTGGTGGAGTCACCATCTCTGGAGGTATTTAAAAGGTGTGGAGACGTGGCACTTCAGGGCATGGCTTAGGAGACATGTTAGTGTTGGATTGACAGTTGGACTAGATGATCCTAGAGGTCTTTTCCAACCTTAATGATTCTATGATTCTATGGATTAATCAAGCATGTTTCAAAGTCATGGTTAGTGGAAATAAATAATTAAAATAATAAGAAATACGATCATAGCATAGATACACACTTTTGTAAGCTTTCAAATCTCTGAAATCTAAGCCTGTATTGTTACAGAAAAACACTTTACTATATATATGACATGTTATTATGTCTCTTGGTGAAAGCAGAAGGAAGGCATTCGTTCCTTTCCTATTCTACAAGATCATCTGAAAGCAAGATTTCACTGCAGAACAGAATACATTAAAAAGAATGAGTATGTATTTGATTATACAGATATTTAAAGTAATTACATAACACATAAGTATTATTATCTTTGCTGGAGGCTCAGTGTGTTTATTCAGAATTTTCCACATCTCTGATGCAATATTATCTTCCATAATTAGAAAAGAACATATTTACCTGTCATGTTTTATGGGATTATAAATTAAGCTATTAGTCTCAAGGTGCAACCTTATTACAGCTTGACTGTGCCCATGTGTATCCCAGACAAACAGAGGAGCATAAGGAACCTCTCTTACACCTCTCTCAGCCTGTGTTTTTCTTGGATGCTGACAAACTGGAGTTGCATGCATTTGTATTTTGCAGATAGACAAGAAGTAGACAACACTGGTAGATAGTTAATTGTGCCTTTAGATTATGGTGTCTTTGCACTGAGAAGAAAGTCAAAATACAGAGTGAATGTCTCGTTGCTTGTGCCCATTTTTTGTAGTATGGGTAAATTACACATCAAAGAAGCATTTTAAATCTTAATGAAGATATGCAAGTTGTCAGTATCACTAAGTAAAAAAACCCCAACCAACCAAACAAAAGCCATCATCTATTTGGGGAAGAAAATAGGGGAATTTTGTGATTTGCTCTGTAACCTAAGTGAAATTCTGTTGAAAGCAATTTAATATTTTAAATAATTTTCTTAATTATGAGTGAAGTTCCAAGTGGTTTATTTACCCTGACTGTCAGAACTATCAGCAACTACTTGAATATATATGAAGTTTTCACTCTGTTTCATGTGACACCTATTGCAGATGATAAGACCGAAGAACATCAGGGACTTCTTCCATGGTTACATAAAGGTCAGAGGTGGTTCTGCATCATCAGTAATCCAGGATGAAAAGAGGTTGTGTACTTTTGCATACCAGAAGTGCCCTGTTATTCAATGAGCAGAATGGCCTTCATAACTTTGTGCAACAGATAAACATTGAGCTGACCGAAAGCTTGTATTTAATTTTAAATCCATATAGCTGAAGAAAGGCACAAGACTATTGAATAGAGTCAAGACTATCAAATTAAATTTATTTCTTCTAAATGCATGAGAGGCCTTGCTTGTTTTCATGAAGAAAATTAAGAACACTCTCTCTGGCTACAAATGAAATGATAGTTGGGAGAATAGTCAAGGCAAAAGAACATTTCTGAATTTGTGTTGGGACTGGGTAACAACAAAGCTATCCATGGAGGAACAACTTCATTTCTTTCACCTTCTATTAGAATGACATTTGTAAGATTCAATGGCACAGTCACATATTGCTTCTCAAGTAGCATTAGTAAAAACTAACACCGTGACTAGAGATTTGTTTGGTTGGTTTTATTCAGTTATAAGAATGTATAAGAACAGCCATGCCTAGTCAAACCAGAGGTCTGGCTAACACAGTGTCCTGTGTCAGTGGGCAACAACAGATGGTCATGGGAATTTATAAGAGCAGGGAAAGCATATGCAATGTGTATGATATACCCTGTCCTACATTCATAGTCCATTATGGGCAGGACTGTGTATTTTGGTGTTTGTGTGTATCTTCCAAACCTTCCATGGTTAATGTAAGACAACACAATACTGCTATGCAGTTTTTCATACTTCAGTGGGACCTCATTATTATGGTGCTGCCTTAGCCCTAGATTCCTCTATTTGTAGGAGACCTTCCTATTTTCCTTAACTGGAGAAGAGTTTTCCTATCTTCAGTACAAACCCTCAACCTAACTGATGTCAGAGGCGATTCCAGTCTTTCTAAGGCAGAAGATTGGAATAAGATGTTGACAAGACAAAAATGAGAAGACGGAAGTGGGGAAAGAAGGAAACTGAGAAGCCAAAGTAGCACAGGGCTGTTTATAAGAGTTTTGTTCATATGCAGGTAATGATCATATCAAGTAATAAGATTTCCATGCAGGGTCATTTGCACAAAGACTACAATGGTGAATGCTCTAAATAAAACTATGAAATTCACTAGGTCTCTGGTAACTTTGGGTAAATGCATTTTAAATGGAGTTCTCTTTAAAAATACTATGTTTGTAGTTACAATAAGGAATTTGTTTAAAATTACATGGTCATCCTTTTCAGTAAAGTGTCACTTCCATATTTATGAACAACTTGCATGCTTGTTGCTAACATGTTTTTGATTTTTACTGCTAAAAGACAAATTAGCCTCTACCAGGCCAAAGCTGTCTGAATATTTGGATTAATTTGGTGCTCTATCTTGCCTGAAATAATGGTGTTTAGCAATTCCACCAGCTGGCCAGCAAGACTGGAATGAATATGCATTTTGCTATACATTTCAAATAGCAGTATAATCAGGACTGAGAATAACACGATTGGGTAACTTTATTTTAATTTTCAAAATTCACTGAATAATTAGAGCAGCAATTTAAAAAACATTTGCTAAAATGTGATTTCATACGAGATGAGACAAAATATAAAATCTAGAACTGTCATATAGTAACTGTGATTAACATATTCTAGAGATCTACATAGATAACAGGATATATCTACATTAAAGAATGGGTAATTTTCTATCGCTTTAGGTGGACACTAGATTTGGCCCAAGAAGTCAATATTTTTATATGATATCAAGAAGGCAAAAGACATTGTTATTCACAAAAGCACATAGAGGCTTCAAATCCATCAAACAAGCAAGATCCCATACATACATACATACATATACACACACACATACACATATTGCATTTTGCTGAGCTTTGTGTTGCCTACAATGACAGTAAGCCCAACTCATTCCAGTTCTGATGGTCATTTGGCCAGGGGCTCACAGCTGAGAAATCTCCGCTGCCAACAGCAGGCAGCTGAGTGTTAGTGCTGACAGCTGCAACCTCAGCTGTGACAGCAGGGGAGGGAGTAAGTTTTGGATGAACAAGTGCCAAGGCCCTTAAGGATTTAGGCTGTGGCTCAGCAGAATGCTTGAATATATTATTTATTTTAAGGAATTAAAAAACTCTTCAGTGGGACTGTTGACTCAAACACCATGAAACATATGCTTAAAATCTTGGATGGAGGAAGGACTTTAAGATCTGACACATGTAGCAGAAGGTGGTGCTCTACTGCTCAGGAACTGAGTTAAGCTTACTTAACTAGTGTGACTTTATTAGAGTGAAATCACTGTTGGCATAAAGTCTGGATATGGTTCTGGTCATGGTCTGTGCTGAGGACTGTAGGAATGAGACCATCCTGTGGGGGCAGAGGGGAAAGAGAGTAGCTGTATAAAATCTGCCTTTGTCATCAGTTTGCCCTCATGGTAGATTGTGCCCTAGCCCACTTCATTTAGTATTATGGATGTAGCCAACAGTTTTTCTGTGCTCTGAAGAGATTTTTTTTTTTTTTTTCCCAGATTAATCAAATCCTTTTAACCTCTTTTTGTCTTTTGTAGTTGTCACAATAATGGATGTAAGGTGATAAACTAGGCATCACCTACTTATAGAGAACTCAGGCTACGTCTGTATTGCTACATAAAAGCAGATTGGCAAGATACAACTAACTTCCTCATTCAGCTGGTTTTAATCTAGTTCTCTTCAGAGAGCAGGTACAGAAGTAGCAGAGGAGACTAAAACAGTATCGGTCAAGAGATTAAGGCTTGAACCTGGTCTGTGGCCCTATTTTATTAAGTGGTAAAGAAACATTTCGAGAATATCAGTACTTATCTTTAGTCTGAATGATTTGGAGTATTGCTTGTAAGCCTTGTGGCCAGAAGCACGGAGGACACATGGATGACCAAACTAACAGAAAAAGGCTATTTTCTGACTGTATTTTTTTCTTCTTTCCAGGGGAAATTCATTGACGTAAAGGTATTTCATTGAAATAAAGCTATTTTCTATTTTGTTTCATCTTAACTAAGAGAAAACTAAATTTACAGGTGAAATTTTTGCTTCTTGGTTCAGGCTGGTTTTTGCCTTTCCTCAATTGTGTGCTGGCAGGAATTTTTAAGAAGATGCAGTCCCTGTGCACTCATAAATAATTTGTGGTAGTTTTGCACCTTTTCTTTCTTGTTACAGTCCATGTATGGAATGATCTCGTTAAGACTTAAGAGGGAATATAACTAGGAAAATAGGTTTTTTAAAAATTCTGGAAAATAATATTGAAGCTTTCTCTATCTTAAAGGAAACAAACACAAATTTACTGCACTTCTAAAAGATTAAAAAGTAAGGAGTTGTTTTTTTTTTTTCCTTGAGAGATAGAAATAGACAGAGTGAAATTGAAGCTTGAATATTCAGAGTCAAAAGGACCCACATGAAGTTGAGCTTCCAGCACTGAGTTTTTTGGCAGTCCCTGAAACAAGGAAAGAATGATGACATAAGGGAAAGAAAAGGGAAAAAAAATCAGAATAAATGTAAACC
>VZTV01061973.1:0-28726 GCA_013400875.1 Anhinga rufa
CTTGCAGGACTAAACAAAGATGATGTTTTCTTTAGCCACCTCCATCAGAAAATCCCCAGGTCCTCCCTGGCCTTCAGACTGAGCTTTCTAAGCAATAAATCACAGTTGCATGGTGGCAAGAGAAGCACCTTCTCCAACCAGCAAGGCGGCTTCAAAATGTCTTGAACATTTGATGTTATATATAATTATATATTTGTAAACTCTTCTATACAAGTTCTTGGAGGTGAAGGCAACTCTTCAACACTGAAGAACGTAAACTTGCATGAACTGCCTGGTCTCTTGAATTTGGCCATGTAGCAGTGAATTTATACAAGAAAATTAGAGATGTACCTAAACTGGCTTATTTTTGGCATCTCCTTGCTCAACCCTAAAGCCTTTAGTGCAGTGCATGGCAAGAATGGATCCTGAAAGGAAAAGCATGGTCCCCAGGGAGGAGTGGTCAGATTAACCCATGAGTCATGCCCAGAAACCCTTTCTTCCCACTGCTTACTCAGTATCAGGAAAATGCTCCCAGGCACTCCAGCCTGCAGTTACATGATGTTCGCACAGAATGAGGGGTTGATTAGAAGAAGGAATGCCCAGGAAACTGTTATCATAGGATTGTTTTATCTTTGCACTTAGAACTATTGTTACTAGCTAACTCTGTCTCCTGGTGAATCACCTGGCCCAAACTTACCATTTCAAGCCCAGCCTTGCTTCTGCTGAAGCCCAACACTAACATCTTGATCTGGAGTTTCTAGGAAATCCCGGGGTGGGGAGAGAAGAACAAGGTCAAGGGCACAGCTGAATTGTATCTCATGTTGATGGCCATTTCCTTGCCTTATCAGCAAGTTCTGTGCAACCTAATATATATGAAGCAATCAGGGCTGGAGAGATATTAATAGGGAACAACCCACACCAAGTCTCTAGACTATGGAAAAGAAGATCCTGTGGTTTTCTGCACAAGTGTATGTCTGTGAAATCACTCTGCTGTTGCTTATTCTGCATTCAGTGATGTTCTTCAGATGCTGCCATCCACGCAGCCTTGCTGCTCTCTTGTTGATAATAGAAAGCACATCTCATTATTTATACCGCATCTACAGGAATCATCTTCCTGAGAAAATGCAAGAATTTTTAGCCATGAACCAAATCACCATAACAGGTTCTGGATGCCTCAGGCAAGGCAATAAATAAGATTTATTCCAAGCATCAGTGGCTGTAGAAGACCTGAGTAGCTTCAGGGCCTTTGTGGTCGAGCTTATCCAGTTTATCTAAGAGATGAGTCTTATCAAACAATCAGAGAGATTAGGATATTTCTGACATTACCCACCAGTTTAGGTGCATAACTTAAGACAGGTAAGTCCTGATTTTGTACTTTGTTAGACATTCAGAGCTTTCCCTGGAAGTTAATTGGAGTGTAGGGTTTGCACTTCCTCATAACGGGACTTGGGATGCCACAATTATTGCGCACTTTTGAAAATGAAACTTAAATTACCTTAAACTCTTTTGGACCATCTGAAGGGGGTTAAGGAAATTCCAGCATGGAAAGAGAATGACTTGTTTAATTTTTTCTTGTAGTGATGATTGTAACACTGAGTAAAATACTTTTAGGAGGGATCCAAAGATTGCACTGCTAAGGGCTACTGCTAACAGCTGGAAGAGCTTTTAGTAGGGCTGGGATGGGTAAATACAAACACTCTGAATAAAGCACTGAGAAATAGTAGAAGTGGCTGATGGGTCCCTCCTGATGGAAGGTATTTACATCTTTACAAAACATACCTGCAATCTAGTCTCACGTATCTTCCCAGAACCCCAAAAATTATGATGGACCTTACTACATTTTCAGGAAAAGAAAGTACAAATATAGAGTGATCTTCTAGAGACTGGAGATTGAAATTTAAGGCAGTGAAATTAGCTTTTTTAGTGTTTGACTATTTCAGATCCCCAGGTGTTAAATAGACTTGATCATCATTTACATGTCATGTTTGTTATTTACTGTTTATTGAATTTAGCAAGCCTTGCTCAGGCTTCTTGTGTTGATGTGATTGTTAGTATTCAGACCAGGAAAGCCAGTGTTGGGGTTGGGTTTTGCTTTCAGAGAAGAGACAAACTTTATTTACCGCTAAGTCAGAAAAGGGAAGTATGTTTCAGGTTCAGACCTTCCAGAATGTGTAGCACAAAATATCATCCAGTTCCTCTCATTAGGAAAAACCCAAGACATTGGCCTGGCCTCTGACCCTATCTGCTCTTGTTCACTGTAGATGTTATGGCACTTGGTCTTTTGTGTGAAAACCTTAGGCTGTTGCTTGTGGTCTGAGGGCTGGAGTTTCTAGGAGCTCTTCTGAAATGAACGTCTCCTATGAGTTGCCTGCAATGGCAAAGGCTCGACTTACTGCCTGTCTTTCCTATGTTGCTGTTAAGGTTTCTAACTCTGTTGTTCTTCAGTAACTAAACTCACTGGAAAAAAGAGTGCTATGCTCTGAAGGGTTGCCTGCTGGGACCGCTTTCTCCTGCTGACCATGCTTTTTCCATTTACAGGTTCCATGTACGATGGTTTAGCTGATGGTTATGGCTACGGGACATCCCGGGGCAGCTATTATGCCAAAACCCAAACAGGAAACAGCAACTGGGGATATCCGGTAAGACACTTTTCTCTGGGAATTGTGGCATACTCTTGAGGTAACCTGTACAGAAAGCACCCTCTAGCAGGAGCAGTCATGTAGCAAGGTCAGAGCACTTCAGAATCTTGCCTGAGAGAGATTATGCATGGCTATGGCTATCTTAGAAAGTCATTCGATGCAATAGAAGAGGATGTTTGAGGACCCTATAACTATGCTGTATGTGGTTGGGGATTTTAGTGTGGACAAGATTTAGTTTGGCTTTGCGGATTAATATCCACATGGCACAAGAGGTTTGAAGTTGTCTGAAGGATCAGTCATGGGTTCAGACTCTTACAACTCAGTTCAAGTTTGGAGCACATCATGGCTCACCTGGAACAGTTTCCGTGTTCCAAAACTTCTTTGTGAACAACACTAATGTGGTTGAGTGGTGATGTCCAGGGGATTTGCATTATAACTGTGTTGCTATTCCCAATCTCAGTGCTAGTGCAGACCCTTTTCAGGTATTCTCAGAGCTTGGAAAAGAGGTGGTCCACTTCTCCCATAGTGATTTCCAGAGAAAATATTACAGATTGCCAGAAAAAGCACAGGTGAGATAGTACTTTGTGTAATCTGAGTTTATACATCCCACAGATGTCCTGGTCTCGTCCTTGGTGACAGACTCCTGGTACACTGAGAATCACTCTACTGGAGTCTACTGGAACAACCTGTACTTGTGTTGCCCCTCCACCTCAGACCTGTATTCAGTTCTTCCTTGGGTTTCATCAGCTATAAAGTAGAAAGGAGCAATTCACAGATCTGGGATTTGAATATGGGAAAAAGAAAGGGCTCCTTTCAACAAGTCTGGGACTGTAAAGCAGCTCCCTGTCAACCATCAAAGGGTTGAACCAGGAAAGGTGTTTATGTTGGCTTCAAGCATGCAGACAGAGGGTTGAAGCTTTTCCTGGTAGTTGCCAGGTCCTCTGCCTGTTCATAGCATCAGCATTCCTCAGCTTAAGAAAGATTTATCTGTTGTCTTTCTTAATGGCCTTGGTGTAGCATGCTTGCTTCAAGGCAGCGATGTCACTTGCTAGGTTTGCATCACTGGGTTTGCTGCCTACTGCATGTTCAGTAGGAAGGACTGGGAGCACTGGCATGCCTCTGAAATTTTTGGTTACAGGCTGTCTGTTGACTTGTTTCAATGCCTTTTGCTGAGCTGGTTAAATCCCAGACAGTGGTGTTTCTGCCTGGTCTAAGACCAAAAGGGTGACTATGATGGGTCAGAGCAGAGGTCCAGCCAGCCAAGTGTCCTGTCTCCATCACTAAGGCAGTGATGGGCCCCTGCAGAAGGGTCTAAGCATGGTAAGCAGGCAGTGATGTATCCCAGAGTGTTTTCGTGGCCACCAGAAATTTGCAGCTGATGGACATCCTGAGCCAGAGGTGGAGTCTCTGAGCTTCATAAGTCAAATGATGGAGATGTTTTGTTTTGATGCTATATTGCTATTTGTCTGTTATGATTCCTCAATGGAGTTTGTTATGCTTTGTCTAAGCAAAACTGCTCAGTTCTGGCTGTTCCAGTAGTTTCTAGCTGGTTTGTTGTTTGGTTTTTTTTTTGTTAGAGAGGAAGCTAAGCCCCAGCTCTGCAGTTGCCCCTCCAGCTCATGCTCATGCTGGCAAGCTGGTACTGCAGCTAGTGTTGCTGGTGTGAGGGTTTAATTTTGTTCATTCCTTATCTTCTTCCCAATCATTTTGTCAGCTGGACAAATGCTAGGTAGTTAGAAATGCTACTGGCTGCTGGGGGTTTCAGTCCAACAGTGTTGGTGTTCTGGTGAACAGCTTGCAAGATGATTATGAAGATGAGGGCCTCCGTTAAACACCATAGAGTACCATGGACACAGCAGTTCAGTCACTTCTGGTTCACCATGGACTTATGCAGCTCATGGCTTTTCTCTGAAGGGCTCTTCTGCATTTATTGATGAGGGAATGACTTTCTCCAAACCTAAGTGTCTTACACGACTTTCATTCTAGAAATTTTTGGTAAAGGTCTTCGGGACCTGGGCTACTTCAGGAAAAGGGACTGGGACTTGTGAAGGATTCACAGTAAAATTTGTCTTACCTAACTGTGTCTATCTGAAAATCAGCCATTTAGTCTTATCAAGTCATCTAGGCTCTTCCCATAGCTAACAAAGAGAGAGGTACGAGGAGGTGATTCATCTCCTCTATCTTGGAGATCTGTCAGGTCAGGATGAATCAGCCCCTCTGGATGCCTATCTCCTTCCACTGGTAGCTGGATAGGAGCAGTGACCTAACAGGTAGATGACTGCACTTAGGGGCGATGAGTCCCTAGTGCCATTGGCACATTGGAACATATAACCTCAAGCCTAAATCTGCTTAACAAGCTTAACAGACATACTCCCCAACCACACCAAGGAACCTCCTCCATTCTGCTTCTTCCAGAGAAGTATTAAGGGTTTACACACATCCACAACCAGCCTCCAGCTTGGGTTAACTTTAACCAAGTGTTTGTCTATGGACCTGTTTGAAGTCTGTGCAGGTTCTAGGCATTCTAAAAATGTTTTCTGTTTGTAATTCCTGGGTTGTAAGACATGAAAACAAAGAGAAAGCAAATCTACTTCTGAAGACAATTGCTGGACTTCTTTCCAGCTGGAGCTGGTGCTGTTAATGTTCCTGAGAAGTCACAAAGTCCTTTGAGATGCACAGGCAAATTCAGATATTTCAGGGAAATGACCCAGTATAGTATTCAGGAGAATTACTTACTTTTAATACTTCTGGAGTTAAAAAGGTGTAAGAGGCAATCCATGTCCATGTTGCTGCTCCACAGCACCTGCAACTTAGACACTGCTCTTAGATTGCCTTTGTCTAAGGAATTACTTTAGATGGCGACCCAAATGACAGGAGGTATCCTGTCCCACCCACAGCTCTTAAAAACTATAATTCCTGACTTCCCCCTTTTCTCTTGTTTTGTGTCTTCTTGGAAATCTCAAGGTTTTTGATTCTGAGTTTTCTTCCCAATATTATGATACTGATGTTCAAATATTAGAGAAAAAGAAATGCTAGATCTGGAGGAAAAGGTCTCTCTGGATCAGTCAATACTTCTGACTAAAACCTTGATTTACCCATTATTAAAGCCTATTTTCTGTTTATTCCTCTTGTGGAGTGCCTTGTTTGTAGCATCACTGTAACTAACATTGCAATGAGTACCTACTCATTATCAGCACACATAACATTGAAATCACTGGGACTGCTCCAGAAACAGGCACTCTGAGGGCAGAAGGTTTGCACTTGGCCGCAGTGTTTCCTTGGCTCACGTGTCAGGGATTGAAGTCCCCAGTCCCATTTGCAGTGACCACGGTGGGATGCCGTAATGGGTGCGTTAGTGACTGCAAACCTCTCTGTGTTAGGTGGTCTTTCAGTTGAGGTGCTCTTGAGCCCAGAAGACCCTTAAAGACACTTGTCACCCTACTGACAATGTAAGTTATGAGTGGCCACCAGTTCCCAAAGCCATCTGACCGCAGGAGCTGGCTATGCCATGCCCTGATGTAAGGCCTGAGCAGTGTCTGAGGTCCCACAGAAGGTACACTGGTGACCATAATTTACACTGACAAACCTGAGGGAGGTTTAAGTAAGCTAAACTGGGCCCCTCGAGCAGTGCAGTCATGGCAGAAGTCTCATCATGAGCTGCACCCTTGACTCTGACACCGCAGTACCACCCCAAAACCAGGATCGGTTCAGCACTGGGCTCAAAGCCACTATCACAGTCTGGTAGCCCGTGGGTTGCAGCGAGTTTGCTGTTCACCCCGACTACAGGCACAGCCAAATCCTGAACACCAAAGGGAGGCAGTATGTGGAGCCAAGTTGCATGCTGTCAGCAAAGACCCTCTGAGGCTTAATTCCCACCTGCGGCAATACTACCCTTGCATGGGTCTGCTGGGTTGGCAGGTTCGTCCCTGCTAGAGAGTCGGGGGGTTCCCAGGTCCCATATCTGTTTTGGCGCTGTCAAGATGATGTAGTACAGGACAAGGTGAAGAAGTAGATCCAACCCTGTGCTGCTGCTTCCACAAGAAGGCAATACACCAGCATGAAGTGGGTGTAAGCCGTGGCGTGCCCTGCCCCGGCACTGCCCCGAACAAGGGGCAAATGAGCCCCTGGTGTGCTGGGTAGGGAAGGAGGAGCATCTCAGACGTTAGGGTGCTCTGCCTCTGCCAGGGTGAACAGATCATCCTCCCCACAGAGCTGACCTCAGCCCGGGGCTTGTAGTGAGTAACGTTTCTGGGAGCAGCCCTGCTCCCAGACCAAGGAGTATTTGGAATGTCTGATGCTGCTCCAATTAAAGCAGTTAACTGAGTTGGGTCCTGGCACATAACAGCTGGGGACCAGTGGCTACTGCTCACCACTGCTTTCCTCAGGCACTGCTGGGGTCTTGGGCTCTGTGCTGCACTGGCCCACCCAGCCTGATTTCAGTAGCACGTCTGTTATGGCACTAATGAAAAACATGCACTTTGGTGATCCCTCTGTCTGCAGGTTCTTAAACAAATGTCCTCTGAGGGAGAAAGTTACAGAGCTTTCTCTCCCAAATGCATTATCTGCATGAGAGGTGTTCAACATGAGATGGGAACATTCCCTGCTATCCCTACCTGGCTTTGCCTCTGTGGAGAAAAAAACTCTCATCATCAGTGGGAGCTTTGTTCCATAAGGATTTCAGGACAAAATTTGCCATATTTGCTGTGATGGCATGTTCAAGTTTAAAATAGAGTGGTTTGGGCAATCTTATAAAAGAAAACATAGTTTTATAGATGTTGCATATCATTGCTTGGTCAGACCCCGGTCTCCCTGTGAGGTTTTGCAAGAGGCTTTACACTTCGGAGTAGCAAGTTGGACATTACCCTCCCTGGCCAGAACAAACTGAACCATCAAGACCTAAATCTCAGTTGCATAAAGAACCAGATGAAAAAGCATACAGAAAGACAGCACCCGGGAGAGGTGGGAAAGAGCATTTCAGAAATAGATAAACAATGTATTTGCTGGTTTTGCAATTTTTCTCCCTGCAATGGAGTGTGTAGCAGGCAGCAGCTAAAGCATTTCGCAAGTAGCATCAAGAGTTCTCCCCACCCATCACTCAGGGTGGGACGCTGTCATGTTGCATTGCCTGTGCTTTGCCCTCCAGCCTGGGAGAAACCTGCTCCTGACGTGTTTATACGGAGTCCTTTACTTCTCTCTGTCTGCTGCTCTAGAAACAAACAAATTGCAAGGGAAAAAATTAGAGCTAGGTAATGAACTGATCGCGTCCTTAGATGCAGAAGTCAGAAACACCCAGTTATCTGGGAGGGCCTCTGACGTGGAAAGGCTGAGATCGGAGCACAATTCCCAGGGCTGGTGCACCTTGCTCTGTGCTTCTGCTTCTCTGGAAAGCGGGAGAGGGAGAGGGCTTTTCCTGCTAAAAGGGTTTATGGAACAAAAAGACAGAAAAGGACTTATGATCAATGACTGGGATAATGCCATTTTGACCTTCTCTCTAGCACCAGTTTTATTCCAGTTGAAATAAGAGGTTAAATATATTTATTTACCTGTCTTGTGCAACTGTTGGATATTCCAGCTGATGTTCCTAAAATGGTCCCATGTTGCAGGCTGAGAACTGGTGATCCACAAATGCTTATTAAGTTAAAGTCAGGTCTTTGCTGCTGTCAGTGAAGGAAAGCACTTAGTCCTTGTGCCTGATAAGAGCTCCTGCATGCTATCAGTGCTCATCTTCGCTGCCTTTTCTCCCCGTGCCTCCCATCCTTGTTTTAATATGAATGAATGGCTCCCAAGGCTTGGCTTGGCCTCAAACATACAGGCTTGTTTCACCGTAGGGAGGAGAAGTTTAGGCTAAAATTCAGGATGTCGGTGTTGCCTGGCTGCATGTGAGCATCCTCCTGCATCCTACGAGTGCAGGGGACTACCAGTGCATGACGGTGTCTGGCTGAAAGGTGAGACCTACCAAGCTGCCCTGACTTCTCAGATCCCGTGGGGAGAAGGTGACAGCCTGTGCTCTTCTAAAATGGTTTCCAGACCTTGCAGTGCAGAGGGAATCACTGCTTTCTGTCTCCACCCCACTTTGAGGGACTACTTGTATTTTCCAGCATTTCCAGAGGAGGTGTGGACCTGGCCCAGTTCCCCCATCCAAACACCCACAAGTAGTGGGCAAATGCAATTCAGGGTGTTCGTTAGGAAATCTGGGCGGTTTGTGAGGTTTGAAGGTGAGAGATTGATTATTTCCTTTCACTAATGCTGTTCTGCATAGGGAGAACTCACTCTACACATAAAATGGCATCAGCAAAAGGTATGAGATTGTTGTGAGGTGGCTCTCTAAACCACAGACTATGTAATAGCATCACCTTCACCTTGAGAGGTGTCGTCTCTTCTCCAGATGGCAGAGTGCCTCACTTGTACCTTGCTGTGCATCCTATCTCACTGATCGCTGCACCCAGTGAAGAGATAACAAGATGGGGAACTCCATTCCCTCGGCCATGTTTGCTCCAGTGTTAGAAGCGAAGGTCTCTGACTTAGCCTCATGAACATCTGACATAGGACATAGGTTTTAGTCCAAGAAAACTGTTTTTAAGGCACAGGGACAGCGCCTTGCTGAGGTCAAGAAGCAATCAGGTCAGCTATGTCTGTGCAAGGATTCATAGAGGCTGTTTGGCAAGCAGGTCTGAAATCCACTGAAGCTGGCAGGAGACTCCTCATCGATTTGGAGGCTTTGGATCAGGCTCCTGCTGCAAAGAGGAATTCTAAGATACCAATTAGGTCCATGCCACTTGAAAGAGATTAAAATGGGCTCAGCCAAGCATCTGGTAGAATCAGCAATAAAAGTCATGCACTGACTTTGGTAATGAGCTTCACATCACACGGGAACTATTTTCCCATGAGTTTGCAAAAGGCTTCCCCGCCCTGTCAGGACCTGCACTGACTTGCCGCTCAGGGATCCCTGTGTTGCAGAAAGGTGTCTTTCCAAACAGGCGGCCGTTTTGCTTCACTGATCTCAGGGCTGGCAGTAAAGAGGACAATGCTATATGCCACTGTAAAACACAGCAGGAAATACAGAACTGATAATTCCATATCTATAAACACAGACACACTCACACCTTCCCTCGCCCGTTCTGCTGGCAGAGAGCCCATGTGTGTACGCTGGAGAGCAAACAATAGCTTTAGATAAATAACAAGTTAGCTCTTCCATGCTTACCTGAATTGGTTTCAGCAAATGCCCAGGGGCTCCATGGCTCTGCCAAGCTTCTGACAGCCCTACAAAATAATCCCAGTCTGTACTGACTCATAAAGAAAAACGACAGGGCTCACATCTAACAAGCTGCTGCTCTGTCCTCCAGCCAGCTGTTGTCACCAGCGAGCCCTGGGAGTGGGTTCTCTGCTCCACTAAGCAGCAAAGTGCACCCTGCACCTTCCTGCCACTGCCCTGTCCCATCACTCACTGTCCTGAGGGTTTCTGAACCTAAGAAAATGAAATAAAAATGAGGATGATGTCACCTGTAGAAGGATATACTCTTCTGTAGTGGGGCAGATTGTGACGTTATGAAAGGTCACTTTGCCGTTGTTGTGTGCGTGCTGCATCCAAAGCAAAACCAGGATGGAGAGAACCTCTGTGCATGGCCATCCTGGAAATTCCAGTGGGCTTGCCCCACTACCAGGGGGCCCCCAAGATTCATCACACTTACCCGTATGCCTCATCCTTGCTCTTCTTATCACATGCAAATTCTTGTTCCAAATCCCTGGGAGCTCTGCAGTATGCACCAAACCTGTTACCTGCTGTGCTGCAGTACTAACAGGTTTTTTCTGTGTCCTCTGGAGTAAACGCAAAGAGAATTTGCTCCCCTTTTCTCCCCTTCTAGCAATTCACCTGTTCAGATGCAAACCTGCAGGATGAAAGTATGAAAACTACTTCAGACTGGTGCTCAAATGACAGAGCAATCAGGGTATTGGCACAGCTGGACTAAAGGGTTTCTTCATATCCAGATGGTGTGCCTGCAGGGTAACCCCTTTTAAACATTTTCATCCGTTACCTGTGCAGCTCTCTGGGACAAGCAGAGAGGATTCATTGCATTCCTGAAGATCAGTTTGTTAATGGAAATATTTGGCTTAATTAATTAACATAATGACAATTCTGCAGAGTGTTGGAGACAGGAATGATGCTGAGTGTGCTCAGGGCTGGGATGAAGTTGGGGCAGAGCAGCGGGACTCAGGGTGAGCCTGCAGAGGATACCAATTTCTCTGTCATGTGGTGTTTCTAGGTTAGGAAATACGGATTTTTTTCAGTGGTGTAAACTATTGCACCAGGCACAGACTTTTCACACCTTGTGCCTTGAACCTCCATGGAAATAATAAGGTGCCACTGTTGACTTTTCTCACCCAGCCCAAGGGATCCTTGGGTGCCTTTTGCAGAAAGAGGCATCCAAAGTACCGCTGCTTAAACAAGAGACCCAACAAAAGACCACAGATGAGCTTTCCTGAGATAAACCAAAGGGGAATGGGCAGGCAGTTTTTTATTCTTTAGTTCCTTTTATGTTTGTTTGCTGTATGTCTTGGAGATCTGCTTGCCAGCATGCTGAAGGGGGTGCAGTGGAAAAATGCAATATCATTGAGCAAACAGCACTAAAATAGCTTTATTTATTTTCTTTTCTGGAGTACACACCTTAGTGACTTGTCTCGCACTTGGATACAACCCTGCAGGCTTCCAGGTGTCAGCACTGATATCCAGAAGGTTTAATATTGCAAGAGAATATTGGATTCAATCCTGGTCTACTTGGGGCAAATCTGGGGGATTTTTGGTGAAGTAGTGAAGATATTTTGAACTGACAGGAGGCCAGCTGTGGTTCTGCATTTTCCGTTTGATTAATTGCAGTTGGTTTTTTTATTGTCTTCTATGCTTTTATTTTTCTTCCTGGATTAGTCATCTCAATTCTTATTACAGATCCCCCATTGTTCTCAGAACACCCCATTATATGAGCTGATACTACTACACACCTTGTAACTCATAAGCAGATATTCATTGTCTCCACTTGTTTCTTGGCACAATGAGATTCAAGAATCCCTTCTTGCTGATTTTTCACTCCCTTTACTCTCTTCCTAAGGAACTTATAGATGGAAGGGGAACAAAATAGCACAAGGAAATTAAAAATAAATGCAGGCAGTGCTGGAAGGTCAGAATGGGACATCATTCTCTGTAATGGCAAGAGATGTGATGTGAGCTCCTCTAATTACAGGTTAGGTTACACCCCCTGTGTTGGAAATAAGGCATTTTCTCTAATGCTGGGGTCATGTTTGAGGTTTTAATTCTGCTTTTAAGCTCCTGGATGCCATATTCTGATCACTACGTGTCCCCAGATTTCAAGGGAGGCACCTTGTAAGGACTGCAAGTGGGCTAGCCTCCCGTAAATTTTGGGCCACAAAAATACCTAAGAGGCATAGGAATTTGGTAGCCATGACACCCACGCAGGAGTGGGCTTAGCAATGTTGATCTGCAGCTCATATTTTTGCCTCCTCTTCTCTTGTTCACCAGCTGTACAATGGGACCCTGAAGCGGGACATGGAGAACAGGCGCTACAGCTCGTACAGCCAGATGGAGGGCTGGGGCAGCAAGCACTACAGCAAGGCTATCTGCAGCCCCACCAGGGCCGGCAGCGACTACTGCTTTGTGCAGAACATCAAGAGCAGCCGGAGTGAGCCTGACCTCTACTGCGAACCGCCCCGGGGCACGCTGAGGAAGAGTCAGGTGGGGGTCCGGGCAGACCACAAGGCAACCTTGAACCGCCAGAGCATCTACAGCAGCTGTAGCACCCAGCAAGGAACTACCAGGACAAGTAAAAAAATGCCAGCACGGGCCCTCTCCTGCCCCTCAAGCAACAAGCCCGATGTGGTCTATGCCCAGCCCATGATGAGCTGCAAGCAAGACGTGGTTTACGGACAGGCTCAGTCCAGCTCCAAGTAAGTCTGCTGCAGTGGGCTGAATGTGAGTAGATGTAGACATCTGCTCTGGAGGTCTGTCCATCAGAGCTAGTCACCTGAGCTGCTTTATAGCCACTGGAGGTCTGCTCACCGGTGCACACCGCACTTGATTGCACCCTGCAGTAGCATCTAAAGTGGGTCAGATGAGTCACACTCTTAAAGGGCTTATTTCTTTTTATGGGCTATGGAGGGAAACCAATATGACTGGTTCAGTGTATATATCTCTTCTGTAGTTGTGTGATGCTGGGCAAAATGATACCCCGGTCTCTGTGGTGGTATTAGCTGATAGCTCCTTTGCAAGACTGAGGGTGGGGAGGTGAAGAGCGGAAAGCCTGGTGTGCAGTTTGGGTGCCTCTCCTGGCTGTCACACTGCTTTGATTTGGCAGAAAACAAACCTAAAAATCAACTAACTTTGAAGGAGTTGGTTTGTGAGGGTCTGACTCAAGGCAAAGCTGAAAACCTGCTGAGCGGTCATATTTACCTCTCTGTCTTTCCACCCATCCCTTGTTTCATTCACCCAAAAGGTCTGATTTGGGTTCCAGAAACAATTGGGTCAGAAATTGAAATAAATATCCTAATTGGAATAATTTACCCAGCCAGGAAAGAGGAGAGAATGGAAGATGTTCAATTCCTTCCTGTCCAGAACATCTAGTCCCATTGGGGTTAGGAATTATGCAAGGGTGGAGGATGGTCCTTCATGTCTCAGTTAGCATTCGGTCCCTTCTTGTAAATGTTGCCTACAACAATAGGGCACGTAAAACACACCAGTGAGCTCAGACACCCCAAGCTGATATATCTGCGCAATGCAGCAGAGCTCTCACTAAAAAAAACTAGTGGGGTTTTGATGGCATTACAGTGATGTTGATTCAAAGCTGCCCTGATGCTGACAGCTACACTGGCTCCGGCTCTGGAGCACCAACCTTATTCTGCCATAGTCTTGGAAGACATTTGGTCTTGGAAGACTATGGTTTGCATTTTTTAACTGCAAAACATTGCAGTTCAAGGTTGCAATGTCTTATTGGGCTGGAGAAGGAGGGTCTGCATCTTCCACAAGTGTTCCCAGGGGCTACTGCACTACCATTCCTACATCACTATCATATAGAGCCTGCTCTGCAACAACCCAGAAGTTATGAGAACTCCCAGACAGACGTGGCAGCTTGTCACACAAATCCTAGAAGCTACCGAGCTCATTCCTGGTGGTCCCTGGTCTGAAAGAGAATTAGCACACTGCAGCATAAGTGTGAGACTAATTAACAGGGCTCATAGCCTTTGTCGTAACTCACACCAAAGGCCTGAGATTGTTGAGCCATTGACCCAAGGTGTGATGTAGATATTGAGACAATCCCCCCTCACAGTCAGCAGTGTGAGACAAATCATGCCCTTTTTCACATCTGAATGTTGATTTACAGATTTCTCTGGCTAGTTCTCTCCTCAGCCTCCCTTGTTTTGTATTGAGTATGTCCCAGTGTATGCCAAGAAATGTCACTCACCTGTTAGCATGTTGCCATGAAACCTTAGCTTCCCATGTGCACAATTACTTCATGTTTAACACATGCAAAATTAGCCATGGCAAACCCAGAGCACCAGTGGCATTGGCTCGCTACTTTGAGAAGCTTTGTAATTCCTCTGGAATAGGAAACAGAAATATTACATAAACTGGAAGTAGGGAATTTCTGTTCTAGGGAATTTCTGACTAAAGTGGGAGGGATGGCAGAATGATTAAACATCGGACTGTAGCTGGATTCTGCCTAGGGAAAATATTGCTTTTGAGAAGTTAGTCCCTGGCAGGCAGGCTCTCTCCACAGCAAGTCCTGCTCTGCACTGTGCAGCGCTCACAGTTGTAGGTTTGATCAATATTTTGGAAAGGTCACTTGAAGAATAATGGCATTTTCTGAAGAGGAGAACTGCTGTTGTGAGAGGAATACTCTCCAGTGCTGGATGCCCTCTGGTTAGGGAGTGGCTCCATTTATACATTTCTCCTGGCTTGGGGCATGGCTCATCTGGCAGAACTGGTTCTGATGTGGAAACGTCAGGCTTCAAGTCGTAGGCTCAGCTGGGGCTGTGTCCCCTGAATAGATCTGATTTAGCTGGGGCACACCCCCCTGCTTCGCCTGAAACTCACTGCAGAGCAGGATTAGTTCGGAGGGCAGTTTGTACAAGTGCCTCTGCTCTTGACTCAGAGGAGATGAGGTTGGCAGTAGTTGTCCTTAAAGTTTTGGAAACATAATAAGGAGTTGTCCTCTTTGAAAAAATTACTTATCTGGAAGGCGTTAGCCCTTATAAAGTATCTGGCAGGTCACTGGTAACCTTGGTCTGTAGTGTGCTTTTGTTGGGAAGGGGCCTTCAGAGACAGGTTAGGACCATATCTGGGCTCTCTTTGCTGTGTAGGACTGTTTCTGGTTGGAGTATTCTGCACTTGGAGAGCTTGATCTTATTTTGGGTAGCCTGATCTTTGAGTAGGGAGAGATTTGCTTGTAGGCATCCCATTATTAACCTCTCTGCAGGAAGAGAGCTTAGCTGGGTAATAGCTGCTGATAGTTCCCTGTTTGGGGCTCTGTTCTTCCTATTCTAGTAGTTCTTCAGGTAGAATTTTTGCCTTCATAACAAGGATAATTTTGTGTTCAGTTTTCATGCTGCAGATCTCCTGTGTGGTTGGATATCTTGTCTGCAGGTTAGCAAACCGTCTCTATGAGCAAGGGAAGGCCTAGATAGTTTCCACGCTTTCAGAGGTGATCCAGTGGAGTGATGTCCATTGCTGCGAGAGTGATTACAGTGGGACCTGTGATCCACTGGGTCTGTCTGTGATACAGAACTGCTCTGTAATGCAGTGACTGTGGACAGTGTCAGTACTGGTTCAACAGTAGTGCTTCTCAGGCATCCTTGGATGGTGTGAGGTGAAAAAGGTGTCATTGGAGGCTCTCAGGTAGTAAGGGTCGCAAACAGATATCAAAATACTGAGCACATGACCACTGTCAAACTATCTGCACTGAACAATCCCTCAGCATTTGGTCACAAAGTTACTTCATTTCTGGAAATATTCTTGATGGTGCGAGTGTTTCCATTTATTGAACTGTCTTTGGCTGTGTAAGGCATGGAAGAGCTGTCTCTGATAACTCTCAGAAGAGTCTTTCCTCTTACAGAAGCAACTCTTGTTGATGAAAGCATCTTTCCTCCAGCTAGCTGATGAGTAGTTTAACACCTAAATGTTTTTTAGGAAAAAAACATTCTATGATTCTACAATAAACTAATCCATGATGTAGGGTTTTACTCACCCCATAGTATTGGTTCTGATGATGAAATCTGAGTTTTGCACTGTTTGTTCAGATCAGGAGGTTAAACAGTACTGACTTGCCTTGAGAAACCTCCTCCTGATGTATATTCTCTTCCACCACCTCTGTCGTTATGATCCTCCCTCAGTGAGCAGAGAGGGACCTTCTGATGTCCCTTTCCAGACATACTTCTCTATAAGCACTCGGGGGCTTAAGCCTTTGTAAGCATTATGTCATATCTGGAACAACATTTCCAAGCTCAGTATGTCTGGGCTCAGAAGTTTGTGGGTTATTCTGGTGGCTCCCACCCAAAGGCAATTCTCAATGAGCAGCACTCACATTTTGCCACAATAGAACTCTCTGGAGTGAGTCCTTCTACCTGACAGAGCTGGTGGGAGTCTTCTTAGCGTCCAGGGCTCCCTATTCTCAGTGGAACCCTTCTCTTTTTTGGGCTCTCATGACATCCCACAGATCTGCAGCCTTTCATCCCGGAAACTGGCAGCAACAGTGGTTTCAGCAGCTGGTGAAGACTATGCATATTTGCCTGCTTTTAACCTTTTCCTCTGATGGGTGGTACTCGCATCTTGCTCCAAGTGACAGTGTGTCATCTTGAGCCAGCCAGCTTTTAGCTAAATTACATGTTGCAATTCAGCCCAGTCAGGAAAAAAAGTTTCTACATCTTCCTTGGTCATCAGGTAGCGATAAGAAGAAGCAGTAATAAAGGATGTGATGTTTAATGCATCCTAGAAAACACTGAGTCTTTGTCCCCCTCTAGCTCAGACTTGAGGTACAAGAAAATTGTGGCTACCACCAGCTGACCTTGTATTAGTTCTGCTTGCAGACGTGTTGCACGTAGTGCTTGATACCACACGCACATGGGACTGACAGCCCAGGGCCAGGCTGCATAGTCATACATGGTGGTTGTGGTTGTGGTTCTGCACTAGTCTGCAGTAGTCAACTGGTTATGTGCTTTAGGAGGTGCCTGTTGTTGAGCTGGTTGCCCATGTTGCCCTTGCAGAGATGCAGTCAGTGGCCAACAGAGCTGAAATCTGAGGTAGGTTAGTGAGTTACTCCCTAACAAAGTCAGTGCCTCTTGGTTGTCTTTAGGGGAAGCCCAGGTGTCTGAGCTGGAGACATTACTGAGAGGCCAGACTAATCTCACCCCTTGTGAAGGATCCAGGGTAATCTCATTCATGAAGACAAAGAGGTGAGCTGGGGTGTCTGCAGACATTCCCCAGCTTAAGGGTTGCTGATATAGATCAGGAACCATTAATGGACACCTACAATACATGTTGTCTTCCATAATAGCACACACACCTTTGGCCTCATTTTAAGATGTGGATGCATTTCCCTTTGGTGTTCTCTGTATATGGGAGGAAGAGATTAAAACACCTCATGAGAGAACATGTGAAAGCAAGTGTCTCTCAAGGCACCTGGAAATATGTAATATCTTGGTGCTACTCTGTTAAAGGCCTTGAAAACCCTGGTTGGCAGCTAAGGAGGAGGCAGTAAAGGCTGGGGCAACCCTTTGGATTTTCCATGTGGTCATATTTGTCTCTGGTGATGCTGATTTGATCCCAGCCGAGCTGCAGCAGCCTCTCTGAGTTGTGGCTAAAGTTCAGGGACAGTAAGTGTGTGTCCTGTAACCATTCATTCCTAGGCAGGAGCTCAGTCTTTCTGGAAACAGTATAAACAGTGAAAACATGCAAAAGCAATTGAAAGAGTCAGAAAAGGTACTGACGGTGTTTTCTGACAGATCTCTCTCTTAGGATAAATAATGGTGATCAGTATCAAAACATAAATTCTCCAGGGCTATGCCACACAATGAAAGCAGAACCAAGTACAATGATAGGCACCTTGATTTTGGCTTGTTCTTATTTGGGATAAACTGACTCTAAAAATGGCTGTTGCACAGTGCTGGCTCCTTGTGATGTGAACTTGTCTGCACTGTGTGTTTGCATCCAAAGCAATTGCTGCGGAGCTGTGTGTGATGCTGTCTTGGCAGTGTTCATACCATTGAACATGGTGAGGATCCCCTCCTCATCTGGCTCAGTGTCAATCTGTGCCCATCTTCCCTGGTATCTATCCACCAAGCAAAGCCTGAGGGGAAGCTTTCAGTAGCATTAAAACCTTGGTGCCGTGCCCCAGAGGTGGACATGACTGCTTGGCGTGGAGCATGGCTATCACGTTTGCTCCTGTGTGGCCTGACTCTGGAAGGCTTGGATGTGCTAGACACACATGTGAGTGTCTTGACTCTGATTTAATTAATTAACAATGGAATTTGTTAGAGTTTTCTGTCTTCCTCCTCTTGTAGGATTTGTAGCCCTAACAACCAGGATGGAGACAGATCTGATTAACGCAAACCAATCTGCTAATACAAAGTGAACAAAAGGCATTAGTATCAAATGAGGGAAATTGCCTTTCTGTGATACTGAACCTCTTACATATTTGTTTCTCTTCCACACCTGAATCTGATCATCTAATTTGTCTCCTGTTGAATCATTTCTAATTGAGGTCTCTCCTTATTCTGATTGCTTCTTTCTTGTGGAAGAAGAACAACCTTTGGAGCTCTTCCTACCAGGCACATTGGCTCAGGTTGGAGATGGCCACAGTCCAAGAATTTGTCTTGGAGCAGGCTGTTGTTCTCATAGTGTAGATCTGGTTAGGAATATCCCTGACTGGCTGATGAACAATCTCCCATTAGCATGGACTTTGCCAGGGTGATTATATTCTCAGCTCAGAGAATTCACTGCTTCTTCTCAGGCAGCATGACTGAGCCCAGCTGCTTACCCTCTGTGAACTTCTCCTGTTGGTAAGCCAGCAGGAGAAATGGAACCTTCCCCATCTTTTCCCACACAGAACTGGATCTGGATGTCTAGATTTTCCCTGCTGAAGAGGGGTTTGGCCCTCTTATAGAGTGGATATGTAGAAAATTGCCTTCCTGGAGCAGCTGGACCAAGTGGACAACATTCTTTCTCATAAAAAGTGCACCTGATTTAGGGATTTTCTCAATTTGGTAAATTAAAAAGAAAATAAATTCACCATGGTTACATATGCTGCATGGCTACTGACCTGGTACTTTTATTAATATGCCTCCCTCCTCACACTGCCAGCCTAGGTCTGAATTCTCAGAGGAGAAGTCCTTCTGGTGCTACTCATGCTGGATCCATATCAGCTCTATTGTGTGTCTCAAGGGCATGAAAAAGACTAAGAGAAAATTGCAGCATCCTGGATCCAAACCAAAGATTCCAGAGGTTCCATAGTTTCTAGTTTAAACTTTGTCTTTCCAGGTTTGTGTTTCCTTGCTGCAAGTGTAATGGAAGTTTCTTGGAGCCAGGTTTTGATAAAGGTTCAAACAGATAAAAAATCCTATGATGAAGTGATATTTTATTGTGTAGTGTAGTATGGAAATAAAAGTGGTGGAATGAGGTTCATCTAACCTTAGACATTGAATGCTTAAGGCTCAATCCAAGACTTGTCTATCACTCCTGTATACCAACAGAGGCAGAGGTATCTCCAGAAGGCAGGTCTTCCTGTCTTGGGAAAAATGTCTAAGACACGAAGGCAAGTTGTTCTTTGGAAGCACCTATTTCTCTCCATTTACTACAGAGGTGCTTAAAAGAGTCATTTAAACTGGCTGCAACTTTACTCCAGTGAGGGTAGGGGAGACAAAACAGTGTTTCATGCTGTCTTCCAGCATCACAGCATAATTGTTGGCTTCTGATATTTTTTATTAAATTTGCTGTAGAATTGTGGATGTTATTCACTGGCCCATGCTGTGTGGAGATGGACCTTTGGATGCTTAAGCACAAAATATTTTTTCTTATTGTAAGGTGCTGGCTGTGGTGACCACACTTGGGTGTCCTTTCTAGACCTTTATTTTTAACATTTCTTTGGCACAATCAAAAAAAGCCTGCACATCCCATGCCTAGAAGAAGCCTACTTCCTCGTAGTAATACTTAATACTTCAAATGTAATAGGTTCATTTAAAGAACTTATTAAAAAACACTGTTTTGTTAGTCTATCAGGTTGTCTGAACATGATCAGTCCCTCTATACAGTCACTCACTAGTATGACATGGAGCAAGAGCTTATATAAAAATTAACATAGGTCAAATGGGAACTGATCTCCCCGATCTCCAGGTAAAAATCCCCATCAGTCACAACTGGATCCTGAACAGGGAATAACATCAACCAGGCACAATGATGACCTAGTTGTCCTAGCAAAACCACCACACTTTTTTATTTCGTCCACTGTTAACAAAGCATTTCCCATTTTTATCCCATCACTGCTGAGACAGTAAAAACCAAACAGGAGTTCAGGTTTTGTCTCTTCTCAATCCTGAACTTTGTATGGTCATTTTCTCTGATGCAAACTAACTCAGACACTGCTGCCATGAGAGGAGATCCTGCTGCAGCCAGCTTCAGGCCTAAGGTGCAAGGATGCTAAGAACAGATAGTAACTTTTCTTAGACTAAGTGACATAATTGGAAACACAGACAAGCTTTGCAGTTCAGAGCCCCTTCATCAATCTGAAAGTTTGTACCCTTTTCTAATTTTATGTGGTTAAAGCATCACAGATGATGCTAAATAAGTACAAGCCAAAGAGAGCAGGACCTTCATATTTCTAAGTGGACCAATCTTCAGGTGTTTGTAATTCTCCCAAGGTCCTGCTCCAAGCCAGAGGTATTCATATCCTTCCTCTGGAGGCTGTAGGCACATTCTTTACTTGTAACAGGGCATGATGACAGTGGCCAACTCTTATGAAGAGCTTGGAGACTACCAATGTAAACATACCCTGGGAGTAGGATGTCTCAGTGCTATTATTAGTATTTCATAAACTCAGTATTTGTCCATCCCATCACCCCAGACATGCCTGTTCTCTTTTCCTAAGGGATTTGCTCTAGCTTCCCGAGATCATCAACTACTTTCACATTTTTTGCTTCCACCACATCTCACATCAAAGGATCACATGCCGTGGGAAATGCATCTGCCTACTTTGGATTGTCCTAATAACCTGATGGATGGTTTCACTCTTGTCCACTAATTCTTTGATTTGAGGAGCAGTGAATACTGGTTCTCTCTTCATTAAACCTTCCACTTTAGACATGATTAGACATCTAGCACCTCAACTGAGCTTTTATTTTCTGTCTCCTTTGTTTCTGGATAGACTGGATCTATAATGTATTAGCCTTAGTGTCCTTCACTGTATATTTTCCACTTTTATAATCTCTTTTTTGGGGACAGAGAAATGCACTAGGTGTACACCGTGTGGTTTATGTGGCGATATGATCATATTTTACATTTTGTAATTGATTCCTTCCTAATCATTCTCAGTACTGACGTAGCTCTTTTGGCTGAGCACTCAACCAGTGCTGTATTTCTCTTTAACACAGAATATGTGGTGATGAGATAGATGGCGGTACAATGACCATCCAGAAAGCCATACAGCTTCTGTGCTCTTCTGATGACAAATACCAGGCCATGGGTGCTTACTACCTCCAGCACACCTGCTTCCAGGATGAGTCTGCCAAGCAAGAGGTGAGAAAACTCCTTCAGAGCTCTGCTGTCACACTGGATGTGATGGCACATTAGATGGATGAAACTGGTTTTCCTCAGTACCAAGGATCCATAGGTCCCCTTGATTTTCTTGATGGAGCCTTATACCTCATTAGTCACACTCAGGAATTAATTAAGTAGATTTTTCAACTATTACTGGCCACTTTCTCTTAATAGCAGTCAGTCAGGATTTTAACACAAGGGAATAGGAGACCGTGTCCCCATTATCACCATAAGCTGCTGTGTGACACAGACTGATGGGTTTTGGTGATACGGAAGCAGCCATACAGATGCAGCGTCCTCTTCTGCATGCAATTGCACCCAGTTCCACATAAATCTTTTGCTATCTCAGAGCTGCAGTGTCAAAGCCACACAAAATGGCCCTAAATCCCACTGTGATCTTCATTGTGCATTGCTCAGTGGCATTTCAGCCATTTCCAGCCTTTTCATCCATTTTCAGCCATCTAAGCCAATGGGTTAATTAGTGATCATGTACAAAGATATTTTATCAAACAGAAGCCCTTCTTACAGCACACCTTATTTTTCTTATGCTCTTACTCTCTGATTACTAAATTCATGCCAACGTGCAGCAAAGAAGGCAGTCTCGAGGATGGATCTGCTGTAGCAAGGCTGTCACAAAAGTTTATCCCCACCCTGGTGTGTTCGCAGTCATGCAAACGTAGGTTTGTCAAGATGCCAACCCCATAGAGGTGGCTTTCCATTTCCTGGCACAACAGTGGAGCTGGATGTGCTGGCACAGTGTGGGGATGTACCTCTGTGCCCTTGCTGCGGCTGAACCCCAAGTGCAGGTACCCCGGCCCGTGTTACAGTCGCTAATTGTGGGGCGGCCACACCCTTCGTTACCGTTGAAAACAGTCTGAACACTGGGCTGTCCCATCGCTTCCCAGAAAGATGTGTCAGAGCAGGTATGTGAGTCATCTGAGTAAATGCTTGGGGTTTTTTCTTTTCTAAAAGGTGTTCATTCATTTTCTATTGTCAGCAAATCTCCAGCCAATGGGTTGGTTTGTGCCAGGAGGGGCTTCATGCGGGATCATGTCCCTGGGAGACCTGGTACAGAGGACATCCTACAGCAGGAGCCCTCATCGTTTTGGAGAGCTCAGCTGGAGGAATTTGCCTTCACACCTCTCTGGCATGCGTGTGGTGTCCTGCAGGTCGGGGTTCACACCCCTTTCCGATGCTGCCCCTGTTGAGTGCTAGAGTATGGCCCAGTACTGCTTCTGGCTGACCTTGAGGTTGTTTACACTGTACCATGACCATCCCTCTAAGCTCAGCCTGTGATTTCAGGATGCAGATAAATTACCACATCGTGTCATTATATTGCTATAAATGGCCTCTACAGATAGGCAGAGCAACATTTTCACCTGATGCAAACTGATGGAGGTAGGTGAAAGTTTCTGGGAGCAAGCACATTTACATGAGCAAAGGATTTGGTCCACGGCCATTACTCATAGACATCCACTTCTAGAGTTTAAGCCCCAACCTCAAGGCCAGCACCTTTGTGCTCATGACCTATGGCCTGAACCAGACATGCCATGTGCAAACTCTAGCCATCCTTTACTACCAGGTCTGCTTTTCCCGCTCCCCTGAGTGTGTGCCATGTTGACTCCTTGCATTGCCATGACAGTTCTAGTTCTCCCTGTCCCAGTGATGCTCTGCACACCACGCTGATGGCAGCATGTCTTCCTTGGTTACAGGTCTATCGGCTGGGGGGAATTGCCAAGCTCGTTGAGCTGCTCCGCAGCACAAACCAGAATGTACAGCGTGCAGCAGCTGGAGCCCTCCGAAATTTGGTCTTCAAGAATCCAACCAACAAGATAGAAACCCGGCGGCAGAATGGAATAAGGGAGTGTGTGAGCCTCCTACGGAGGACGGGGAACACTGAAATTCAGAAACAACTGACAGGTACACAGCAGACTGCTCAGCCCTCAGCAAGGACCATGCTCCTCCCTGCCTGTGGTCCATGTTACTCCAGCTTGCAAAAGCCCAGTAGCTATGGTGCTGCCATAGCACAAAGAGGATATTTTATGCTCCTGTTACACCAAGTAGCAACCTAAAACAGAAGGCAGAGGAGGTCCTGGCCCTTCAATGTCCCATAAGGGTTCCTCACATTATAAGTGTCCACTGGGGAAGCACCTGCCCCAGGTGTGGCCACCCTGCCATTCCCATGCCTTCCTGCACCCCTGGCCCCGTGCTGTTCCCAGAGAAGGCCAAGGGCAATCACAGTATGGTTGGGCAGGTTATCTCATTGGTGTCTTACCTTTTCTTGAAGGACTGATGTGAGTTTGTTGGTGCAAGTCATCCTCAGCTGTGACCAAGGCCTTGTGTGCAAAGCCTTTCCATGATCCCTGGATAGATGCCTTCCCCCTGCAACCTAATGGCACTAAACAACAATTTTGGGAGGAGGGAGGATGCTTACATGCCCACCTCCACATGATACCATGCTCTCGGTGTCCATCCTACCTGTCTCCCATAGGGATGGACAGAGACTAGGGTTTAGGGTAGCCTCTGCACCCTTAGTTCTAAGAGGGATGGAGTGAAGAAGAACTTTGTTGCTAGAACTCACTCTGACCTAAAGGAAGTTTCTAATGCACGGTGACCCTCTGAGCTTGTCTCCCACCTCCTTCCTAGGACTGCTCTGGAACCTCTCCTCCACCGATGAATTAAAAGAAGAGTTGATACAAGAGGCCCTCCCCGTCCTGACAGACTGTGTTATCATCCCTTTCTCTGGCTGGTCTGATGGCAGCTGCAATAGGACAAGAGAAATTATTGACCCAGAAGTATTCTTCAATGCTACGGGGTGTTTGAGGTGAGTCATCAAGCAGGGACTCTGTGTAGCTTGTGGCTGTTGAGAAAAGCTGAAGCTGTCTAAGTCCTCTTACAATAAGCTAAAGACATGCTCACTGCAATTGTATTAATAAAAAATGCTCCTTGAGAAGGTTTTCTGGCTAAGAGAAGGTGCTGAAAAAATTACATGTAAAATATTTTTCCTAGTAGCTTTTTTTTAAAATAAGTTTGTTCTTGCAAAGTCTCTGAAAAAACAGCATCAGTTGCTTTGTCACAGGAGAGCCGCAATATTGAAGCCTGACAGTGTTCAGCTCAGACCAGGAAACCTGACACTTTTTGCCCATAGATTTTTGAGGCTTCCAGAGAAAATTATTTGGTTGCTAGCAAACAAACTGGTTTGGATTTTAGGTGACAGAAAAGACAGAATTCTCTGTGGAGAAAACAAGCATTTTCCCACTGATTTTAATAACTGTTTTAGTACGGAGCAGTGCCAGTGCCCTGGACTTTTCTTGGCTCATTTCTTCAGCTGGGTCAGCTACAAAACAGGAGGTGCAGAATGAGCCCAGAGTAGTTTATTTTTTTCACGGGAAAGCCAGAGCCCTTTTGTAGAGGATCTTCGCCCTGACTTGCTGTTTCTCCTACCACCCTCCTCCACTTGGATGCAAGCTCCTTGTCTCACTGGGAACAAGTGGGAAAAAAAAAAAACCCACAACTGTATAATTAGGTACTTTCATCAACTGAAGCTCTCCCCGAGGGAGCGCAGTGCCGACCGCACCCTTACCAGACATGCAGCTAGTAGGAGCTGTATATGCTTATGAAACAAAATGAGAGAATACAGTAGGGGCCTTTTGAGATGTGATACTATCGTCTTCTGTGGCTGGGAACTGTGTCTGAAAGATAGCGAGTGCTGCTCCCTTTCCTGTCTTGGAAGGCACCTTCCCTGCGCAGTTGTATGTTGGGATGTGTGGTGTATGTTCCATATGAGGTGCTCCACTTTTAAGACCATCCCAACCCACTGATGTCACAAAATGGCCCATTAAAATGAGGAAAAGAGTATGATGATAGGTTGTAAAAAGAGCTTTCCATGGAGTTTAACTCAAGGCAAGGCAGTCTCTCCTGAGACTTATCACAGTCTGTGGTAGCAATATCCAACACTCCCAGTGAAGACTGCTGGATGCAGGTCAGCAAGGGAGCTCAAAAAGCTGGGGGGAGCAGGACTGGGGAGTAAGCTGAGCGAGGAAAGCAGCGCAGCTGGGTCCAGAGCCCCTGCTCCGACGAGTGAGCTGGGATTGCTCTGACTCACTGTCCTGCCACATCATAACGCAGAGATGAAGACAGCCTTGGGTTTGCCCTGGGTTCGAGCCATTGCTGCTCAAGCATTTCTGGATTGCAGATGAATTCATGCTAATGAGGAGGCTGCAAATCACAGTGAACATCAAATCCAGTTCTGGAACGCCTGGAGTGAATATCTCACAACGACTGCCAACCTCACTGTTTTTCATTTGCAAGCTACAAGGCCATAAAACAGGGAAGAAAAAAACCCAGCAAAACAACAAAAAAACCCATTTCCTGTTACTGGAAAAACTCCCCTGTCCTGGCACCAACCAGTGCTGAGGAATACATTACAACGTTACAAACTGGTCGATCCCTCTGATCAGAGCGATCGCTGCTCTTCAGCATCTCTGCCCTTGTTTCCCATGCAAATATTGCTGTTGACCCTCTGTAGCTCCATGCTTATAACCATTTGCATGGTCCTGATTCTCACAATAATCCCAGATGGTCTTTATTCAGTCTTCTCTCTGGAAACACCTCCAAGGAGGTGATGAGTCTGTGTAATGTCACATGCATAGCCTCTAAGGCAAAATATTGCTGTTAGTTACTCTCATTAGGGGGATGTCTTCAATGCAGAGGTCCTTAACAGGACATTTTCCTAGATTAAATCAATCCTAAAGAGCAACAAGAGAGCCACGCACCACTGCAGTCCTACAGAAGGCCTCCAAAATGAGAACAGTACACCAGCCTTGCTGAATCTACAAAAATATCCTTAAATTCAGTTACAGCCATAGCCAGAACAGAGCCCATAGAAACTAGTAAGTGAATCCAACTAATCCTCTCTCCCTCTTCTCTCCTGACATGCTCTCTGATGGCTTTCTTCAGAAACCTGAGTTCTGCAGACATGGGGCGCCAGACCATGAGGAATTACCCTGGCTTGATCGATTCAGTCATGACTTACTCCCAGAACTGCGTGGCTTCTAATCGACCCGATGATAAGGTACCAGATGCTCACCCCGAGGTGTTTGCTGAAGTTCAGCCCCATAGTTAATAATTGCAACTTTGGGAATATCTCAAAATCTCTTTCAAACAAACACAAGAGGGGACTGGACTCTTTGTGGCTGCTCTTGTCCTTCCAAATCCCAGTGCTATCTGCTGTAGGATTGCAAGTCCTCTGTGCTCTGGGTCTGAAGTAGAGGTGGGTTTTACAAATTCCCTTTTCCAAACACAGAGACAGCAAAATTTTTTGGCTCCTGAGCCCCCAGTATTCTTCCCCTCCCACCTTGGGATCCTTGCAGTGTCTTAAACTCCATCTCTTGCTCTTCCCACCACATCTCTCCATCCAGCAGGACTAAAGTATATAAGCCCCAGATTGGCATCACATTCAGCAAGAAACCAGGACCTGGCATCTTTCTGCCTGTCCCCTAACTGTGACTCTGACTGCTATGTGTAAATGGCACTTACCTTGGACAAAATAGTGTTTGTAGCCACATTTTCAGGAGTTCAACACCTGTGATACTAGCCAGGCACCCTAAGTCCTCAATACCCAGCAAAGTACTAGAATTATTTCAAATGAGCTTAGGATTGAGCAAATCCTCTTTTGGGGATGGCATTTGCAAGAAGACAAGGTTCAGCAGCACATACTGAACACAGCTGTTTGGAAACGTAACCACATGTTTTAGTGTTTGTTACAGGTACCTAGTGAAAATTCTCCCTTGCTCTTTACATTGGGTGCTCTGACATCCAGGTAAAGGAGGCTTAAAAGCCTGTTCTTAGTAAAAAAATGTCCCCTGTAATCTGTAGCTGTGACTTGTACAAAGTCATTGGAAGTTGACTAAGGCAAGAGGAAGACTTTCAGGATTTGGCCTTTCATGGCAGGCAGTTTGACATAACCACCCTCTGCACTCATGCCCTCTTTTCCTGTTTATCAACTTGTCTGTGGCATTGGGACCTAACAAGGTTCACTGAATCAGTCAGCTCACTGAGATCCATGGTATAGCATTTGGGCTAGGTAGCCTTCATGTCTACTTCCTTCTTGCTTCCCATCCATTGCTACTTTAGGTAGGGTCAGGAGCTTATGCAGTATGACTGCTAAAGAAGCTAATTATGGCATGGTATATGTCCTCTCTGTAGCTATAGCAGGTGCTGCACCATGTTTTTCTGCCTAATGTGATGCTTGCATTTTTATTCTGGGGTGATTTCAGTCCATGGAGAATTGCATCTGCATCCTACACAACCTCTCCTACCGCCTGGATGCCGAAGTTCCCAACAAATACACCCAGCTCAACCACATGGCCCGGAGTGTTTATATGGACAAAACTCTCACAGGCTGCTTCAACAGCAGGAGTGGTAAAATGGAGGTAAGATGTGCCGCAGAGGGCTTGGAAATGTGGTATTCAGCCCCAGGCAGGGGCTGCAAGCGAGGAGCAGAATCTGAGCTTCCAGTTTCTCATCTCTTTGTAGAATGACGAGTATGGTGTCCCCCTTCCTGAGGAGGATTTTAAACCCAAAGGACCCAGCTGGCTCTACCACTCTGATGCCATCCGCACCTACCTGTCTCTGATGGATCAGAGCAAGAAGGATGCCACCCTAGAAGCTTGTGCTGGAGCCCTGCAGAACCTCACTGCAAGCCGAGGGCTGGTAAGCACTCCTCTCTCCTCTGCACATGCACTCAGCCAAACGTGTCAGAACCTTACAGTAAATAGGAAGGAAGATATCTTCTTTAAACCTGAGGCCACTATTGCAAGTCATTCCACAGTAGATGCTGCGGCTGAGGTATTTATTAATGCCAAAAATAGGGTCTCATGGAGAGCTATAATCAGCATCCCAAGGGTCCATACACTTTCCAGGGGCTCCTCTAGGTTGGTCATACCACCAGCATCTACTGCTATTGGTACCCTCCCACCACGGCACCAGTGAGGATGTGCACAGATGTGCACATGTGGACAGACATCATTAAAGGAGAGAGAAAGGATGTGCGTGCACCACTGCCTGCGTGTGTTTTTTAAGTGGGAGGTGGCTCTAATAACAGTGTGGGTTGTCTTGGATTGTGGCTTGTCCTCACATCAGAGCTGCTTGTAAAATAGCTCTGAGTGATGTCCTAACCCATAGGTATGGCAGCGTGGAGGTGACATGGGCTGCTTGACGCTGTGAGTATTGCAGGAGCTAGGGCACAGCGAGGGCCACGTCATGACAGCAGCTCTGCTGTGCTCAGTATCGCTATTGTGGG
>VZTV01061985.1:0-14196 GCA_013400875.1 Anhinga rufa
TGAATTCTAGTTCAAGCATGCATCTGAAGGTGGACCTGTACCTCTCTAGTATGCTTTAATAATGCTGAGTATTTAGGAGATTCTGTATGTTTCTGTTTCAGAAGGCTGGTCATTTTGTGGGGGAAGGTCGAGATAAGTTTGGGATTTTGCCTTTTACACCATTCCTCTCTGATTTCCACAATATGCATGTGTGACGAGTAAAATTGCTCCCTACTTCTCATTCAGTTGTGGGCAGAGGATAAGGGGAAATAGGTGACCGCTCTTGGTTTTACTTTCTCAGTATTATGAGCAATTATAACACACAAATGAAATATGATGGAGATAGACTTGTGGAAATAGGTACAGAGGCAAGGGAAAGGGTAAGATATGGCCTGCAATGCTTGTCAAGATCTTACCCCTTGCTAAGATTTCTGCTGTCAGATGCAAAGATTTTGAAACAAAAGCTGGGTTTTTTTTGCAAGTCTATCTAAGAATCAGCTGCAACAAGTCTTTCAGTCTTTGTCAGTTAAAAAAGAATCATAAGGGTTTGCGATCAGCTCAGTGACAAATTCAGAAGATGGGGTACGCTACACTAGAATTAAGTTCTCCCTTGAAAGCTCCCATGGATTTGTTTGTGGAAAATACAGAATAGAAACTTATTTTTATTATAGTTGTAGTGAGTTAAAAACTTATTTTACCAGAACTTTTCTACAATTAAAGCAGAAGCTTAATGATATTTCTGACATCTAAGATTGAGGACTGTGATGGTCTTGTGTTGAGCATGTCCTATTTAATATTGTAGCCCATGCATAAATATTTTCAACAACAAGCTTATTTCCAAAGTTTCACACTAAATTGTAATTTTTTTGACTGGACACATTTGTTCAAGCTGTTGCAAATACTTTTTAACAACTGAGTTGATTTGAAGTGCAAGTGAGCAATTTTTTAAATTTTTGGATAAGTTCTCCATATATAGTCTATTATGTTAATGGACTAATGTATGAAGAAACATGGAAGTCAATATTTTATGCTAGTTTTCTGTAACACATCTATAGAATTCTCTTCAGTTTATTGCTTGAAAACTATAATATGTTCTTGTATGCTTCTGTTTTCAGACGATACGTTCCTTGGGGACTGTAAAGTTTTGTCTTCAAAGTGGATAAGCTGAANTTTGTCTTCAAAGTGGATAAGCTGAAGTTTGGGTACATATCAAATAGTTTTACCCTTATAAAGTGGGAGTTAAGCACTAGCAAATGGAGATAACCTAGCATGGTAGATTACCCAATTGTGTGCATTAATGATATGTTCATGGGTACTTCCTTTGGCATTTCTCTGCTTCTCTAATTGTAGCTGGATTTTGCCAAGATAGAGTGTAGGTAATAACTACAACCTCAAAATGTCTAGCCTTCAGCAAAATGTATAGCTTATTATAAATTTCACACAGTTCAGGGAACTTTTTTCTCTTGTGAATATCTAGGAAAAAGTCATTTTAAGAAAATTGCATTTTCTTATAGCAGTCATTTTCATGTAGCTGAAGAGAATTTTTTAATAGGCATTTTGAAAAAGTAGGATTTAAGAAAACTATATTTTCCGTGATGCACTGACAACCAATCTATGGAAAATCTTTGAGTGGAGACTAAGGCAGCAGGTAATAGAAAAAATAAATAACCCTGTGATGATGTAGTGCAATATATTAAAAAATTATTACCAGATTAGAAGTGCATACTTACAAAAATCAGACTAATCAAATTCAAACAGACATAAGACTTTTGAAGACACAGCTAGTGTACTTATCTTCAGATTTCTAACATAATATAAATATAAATTCAGATTGTAAACATGGATGGACATTTAGGAATTTTCTTTCCTTGGCCTGTGGAAGTTCCATAAGTTGTGGATAAAATCCATATGTGTTGCTGAAACGTGTGTTGAACTTCAGCCAGTAGTTTAAGATTATGTTGAAGAAAATATTTCTAAGAGGTTTCAGATGAAGAAAAGTATTTGAGAGTCTACAGAGGGCAGCAAGGTTGATTGGTAGGTCTGAGGATCAATACCAGAAGTGGTTTTTTTTCTTTGGGGATTTACTTTGACATTTGTTTTCACTGTGCGGTGTGATCCCCAGAAGCCAAAACTACTCTTGTTATAAAATGTCCCTATAGACAATCTGTGAAAATCTCACTTGAAGGTCAGTTTCTACTAGACTCACAGTCTCTTAAATCTTTTTTCCTTTGTCATAAATGGTAGGCTGACAGAAGTGACGCAGTGTTCTGTGCTATGTTGTTCCAACCAGCTATAATATAAAAAAAAGTATAGTGGGTAAAACATTATCCCTACAAGTGCGGAATGTAGTTGTCATGTCCTTTCTTTTGTCTAGAGTATTATATTATATGACTATATATAAAATAACCTGAATTTTATTCTTAGAACTATCCCAATTTATTACTTTTGGATTCTTAAAGCAAGTAGACAGTATTATAGAACATTATATATTATTATTAATACAACCTTTGCACTATTACAAGGACTTCTAGAGCATCCCATATCAGAAAGTCTGAATACTGACTTTCTCATCTTTCTCAGTTTCTACAGTTAAGTCGAACATAATGTTTTTCAGTGTTGTCTAAGTAATGTTAATTCGCTGACTTCAGTAGCCAAGAATAAAACCTTGACATCCTGATTTTCCAACAGTTAAATTTGTGTATTCTAATATAATTGTTTTGAAATCTGTGAACTGCAATTATTGACAAGTATTTTATGGTTAGATTAAATAAGTTATTTCTACTATGTGCTTTAATAAGTGCTTTGTTAGTTGAAAAGGGCATATATGGCAAGTCACTGGAAGAAAAAGATCCTGTTGCAAAAAACAAAACTGCAACAATAGGAAACAGGAAAAATTTAATGTGATACACCTTTTTTTCTCCCCCTCAATATTTGTGTAATAACTCACACATGTGGGACTCCTGTAGTCTCCAGGGGGAAATCACATTCAACATGCATCAAAAGAAATAGTTCAGTTAAACCAACTCTCCCTACCCAGCAATAATTACCACAGGTTTACACTGAGATATAGTTGCAAAAGGTTAGTCAGTAGGGCATCTGCAAATCAAGTCATATGTCATCTCTACATCAATAACCTCATTATAATAGATGTTAGTATTTCAGCACATGACTGTCCAATACAGCATTCCACGTATAGTTCATTTTTAACTTTTACATTGACTTATAGCTTGTCTAATATTTTACTAACTTATGTATTTAAACACTCTGTATTACATAAATTATAATAAATGACAAAAACAATGATTTAGATTGAAATTCTGCAAAGTGAAATTGCAATAAAATGTCTGACCCTATTTGTTTAGCTGTCTTCAATATAAGATGAATATAGCAGTTTTAACCCTGTACTATAAAAGCAGTATAACGGAAATTTGTATCAGTGTAGATTTTACAATTTAGTCATTGCTTAAAAACATTACCTATATTTCTTTTTATTTTCAGTTTTCACAAATGGAAGCTGTTTTCCTATGTATAAACTAGCAAAAAAGTAGTCATGTTCTAGAAATACAATTGATTAGCTAAATTCTGTGCAAACTATGTCACTATAAACCTCGTTATATGCACAGCTTATCCATGGGCTATAACTTTTTTTTGTTGAAAGCTTGATAGGCTGGATGAAAATATAAAAATGTTTTCAAAAACCTCCTTGTGGTCTGCATCGAGCTCAGATTTCTAGCTAGTTTCATAATTTGGTCTTGTTATATTAACCTGTTTGTAACCAGTGCTAGCTATTGCTGCTGTTTGTCACTCTCCGTAGATCATTTTGAATAGCATGCAAGTCTGTTACTAATACATCTGGTCAGTAACAGAAGTTCTGCATGAAGTAAGCCTAAGTAGAATTATTTTGGTTGGTTGCTAATAAGCCAGATTTATACCACTTATCTTCTCATTACAAGTGTTCTGTAATAGCCTTATACACTATTATCTACAGACTGCCTCGTGTTACAGGCTGGAAAGAGAAGGGAGGTGAAGGTGCTTCTTTACATAATCTTGTCTAGAACACTCCTACCTAGGAAAGTTTTCTTAAAATTATTTATTGTAAATGCACCTTTGCTTTGAGAAGCTTTCATGCGATAGATTTCATTAGAAGGTTTTGGGACCAAACTTCACTTTCATACTTTGCCAACTTCTTTTTTTGAATTGTTTGGTTTTAGTTGGGCAGAATTTAGCAAGCAAAATTTGTGATGGTAGAATAGATAAGCCAGGGAAAATGGAGATGATTTTCAAATCTCAAGCTGAATCATCAGCTCTTGGAGTTAAAGAAAAAATACTTCACTTGTAAGTTAAGGTGTGTGATCAGATTAAACCCAATTTGAAACAAACAAGTATTGGCCACTTACTGAAATTTGTACACACTTAGACCAAAGTCATATTCAGATATTGACTTCTTAACCATGGAAGTACGAGAGTCAATTGTTAATATTTCAGGTTCCTAGGTGTCTTGCAATACATGCAAGTTAAAACAGTATGCACAGGCTGCAGAAAATACTCATTTGTGACTGAAGGTAAAACTACTAGTCTTCAATTAAGAAACCACGCATTTGACATAGCATGCTTTAGTCATAGATCTCATACTATTTTACAGAATAGAGGTATAACAGAAAGAAACTGATGTATTGAAAGAAACTGAGGCATAAGGAATAAAGGTTACGTGCACTGTGTCCCAGATAGCGGATGGCACCACTGAGGAACATGGACTTAGTCTTAGTCTATCCAGTATTCCATTTACTGGTCTGAACTCTTAACTGATAAGATTTTGAAGTGGTGTGTTACTCATGATAATAAAAATGTTTGCTAATGAATTGCTACTGAATGAGGTACTTAGTGCAGGTGAATTTGATATAGTTTTTGGTCCGGTGAGCAATCAGAAGATTGGTCTTTAGCATGTGGAAGACGAGGAAGACTACTTACCATATTAACTATTTTGCAGCAACTAGGCAGTTTTACTAGTGTCTTGCTTCTCTGTGAATTGTCTGTAACAGCTGCATATGAAGAAAAAGTAAAGAATACAGACATTTGTGGTTTAGATTTCTTTTACAACAGATTTCGGCTTTTTTTTTTAATGCAGATTATCAAGATAATCAGATAATTCAGCAACAAACACTAGAGTGCAATACATTAAATTTTATAGAAGGCTGATGTTTATCTGTTCTTTCAAGTTACAGCTATGGTCCTTACTGCCTTAACAAGTATTTCTTTGATCCTCTGCTTCTGTTTGTACTTTTCCATTTCTCTTTTTCCTTGGGAAAACAGTCTGTTCAGCCTTCTGCAGCTGAAAAAGACTCCTTCCCTAGAAACACCTTGGAGAAAACCTGATAGGTTATGGATATTGTTGAAGTCCCAATGTTTTCACTAAATAAATGTATTAATACAATTGGAGTTTTACTTTGTGACACCTTTCATAATTGTCAATAGGGAAAAATGAACTTAATTTAAAATATTAGTTTGATGTAGATGAACTATAAAAATGTTAACTTTGAATCTTACACAACAAAACTATGCACAGAATGCAGAATTTTTTCATATTGCCTTCTAAAAAATACATTTTGAGTTATTCTTTGTATTTTTGTGGACATTTTGGTGACATGAATTAGAAATGCTTTTACAAATGCATTTGTTCTTTAGTGGGCTGGAGTTTTATTAAGCAATATTATTAGGTATCAGCCAGTCATTTCTTTTCACAGTTGTATATTGGCATAATGAAAGAAGCATTTTACACCTACTGTTTAGCTGTCACATACCTTTGTCATATTGAGAACTATCATAATTTATCCATCTAGAAGCTATGACAAAGATAAAAGCCAGGTGTATGTGATTGCGTCTCCTCTTTTTTTTTTTTTTCAAACTTCAAAAGGACATTGTAACAATGTGAACAGTGTGTCACATGAGTGCTATAGTCCCTTCGTTTTGAAGAAAGAATTTTGTGTTTTCCTGCATATGGGGTGAATTCCTGGCTCTAGTAAAGTTAATGGGAATTTTGCCACTGCCTTGTCTGACAAAGATTTCTCACATGAAGAGAAAAATAATTAAAAAAACCCTCTACAGACAAAAAATAAACTTAAAAGGTCATCGAGAAAGCAGATCTCAAGTAAAAATGGAACCAGGCCATTGTCATTCATCATTTACATCTGATCTGTTGATGGCAGCTGTAATTTGTGAGAAAGTCCTTCCGCACTCAGCTGTAAGGTTTGTCAAGTTTGGCTTTTCTGTCTGGGTGTTCTTTTATAGTTACATTTGGCTGCCAAGTCTAAACAAATATCATTACTTCTCTTAATGCAGACATTAGAACAGACCACTAGAAGGCATAGGCATCAATCCTGCATAATGGCTTTGTTCACCTTTTTCTTACGAAACTGATAAACACTAAAATAATTAGTGCTATAAACAGGATAACTGGTATCTTAAACTCCTTCTCTTTTGTATCTTTTCTCTAAATGTGAAATAAGCATATCACAAGAATACTAGAAAGCTAGCATGTGAAACATCACCTAATAGCTTCCTACCTAGAAAACCTTGCTGTGTTCATGGGGTACCTGGATGGAGGTATCCTAAATCCATTGTGGAAGGATATGAATAATTAACTATACTTAGCTGCCTGACATAAGCTAACTTGTGTAACTTGTTCTCTAACAACATAAGCTAACATAAGCTAACTTGTTCTCTAAGGTGCTCTATTCCATTTTTCAACTACAAATTGCATTCTTTCCTTACTCAGTTGAAATGTGTATAAAGTACCTATTAAATTAAAACATGTATTGAATTATCTAGCAGATAGTCAGGTGGAATAATTTATCTCAAATCCTGAAAATGTTTCTTAAAAGCTAAAAGAGAAAGTTTCATATAATTGTTGTCCTGGATGATCCCATGAATCATGATTTCCCTGTTCACTTTGCTGTGGTACTTTGAAAAGCCGGGACATTATAAAATACATGTGAAGACATTTGAAGAATATTTATTCCTGCAACTTCCCAGTGCAGAATTATCCTGCAGTAGCACTCTGCTGGTCATAGTAAGGGAAGTAGGGACCGTACACAATCATTTTTTGAGGGAGGTGATTCTGCCCCTCTATTCTGCTCTGGTGAGACCCCACCTGGAGTGCTGCATCCAGCTCTGGAGACCCCAGCACAGAAAGGACATGGACCTGCTGGAGCGGGTCCAGAGGAGGCCACGAAGATGATCAGGGGGCTGGAGCACCTATCCTATGAAGACAGGTTGAGAGAGTTGGGGTTGTTCAGCCTGGAGAAGAGAAGGCTGAGGGGAGACCTTATTGCAGCCTTTCAGTACTTAAAGGGGGACTACAGAAAAGATGGGGACGATCTCTTTAGCAAGGCCTGTTATGACAGGACAAGGGGTAACGGTTTTAAACTAAAGGAGGGTAGATTTAGACTGGATACAAGGAAAAAATTTTTTACAGCGAGGGTGGTGAGACGCTGGCACAGGTTGCCCAGAGAGGTGGTAGATGCCCCATGCCTAGAAACATTCAAGGTCAGGTTGGACAGGGCTCTGAGCAACCTGGTCTAGTTGAAGATGTCCCTGCTCACTGCAGGGGGGTTGGACTAGATGGCCTCTAAAGGTCCCTTCCAACCTAAACCATTCTATGATTTTGATACTAATGCAGATCATGGTAATGAGACAAGCTGCAGCTGAAGTTGGAAGGGATCCAGGAGGCAGGACTGGGCATAGGAGTGGGCACAGATGCTCCTGCAGCATGGCTGGGGCTGAGGGCCCAGGGCCAAGCTGAGATGGAGGTCCAGGACCTGTAGGCATGGAATGGGGAAGGCCCCAGGTGATGCCAGTCAGGGCTATTAAGGCTGGTTGGTGCCCTCAGGGCCCTGGCCCCAGCCTTCCCCATCCCCCCTGCCTCATGGAGCATTGGGCTCTGAGAGAACTGGCTGTGAAGTGACCTGTTTGCCATGGGGTGTCAGTGGGCTCTTTTCAGGGGACAGCAAGGTGGCACATGGGGCTTGGAGCTGGCTCAGCATCATGGCAGGGACACAGCTCAGGGGTCTGCAGCTGGTGCAGGGGAGTTAGTGTTTGAGGCTGCCAGGGACCAGGAGCATGAGGTCACCCAGGCACCGGCTGTGCCCTTGGCAGCTGGTCTCCAGCCCCACAGGTTCTCAATGTAGCAGACAGAGCTGGATGCACTGTCAACAGAGTCTGTCTGCACATGACTAGTGATGAACTGGGTCCAAGCGCCATTGGGGAACCCAGTCTGGAGGAGCAGGAGATGGGGCCAGAGGCCTGACTGGGGATAATGGGCTGCCATAACCCTCCAGGTCCACTCAAGAGATGAGATACCACAGCTGAGGGCTGACCTCTGTCCAGGGGACAGGGATGGAGACAGGTAAACCTACAACATAGTTCTGGCAGATACATGGTATATTGCGTAAACTGTTTCTTTCACCTTACGGTTGGTTTGACCAAGTTACTTCATTTACTTCATATAGAAAACCTTAAAAAAACCCCAACCCAAACCAAAACAAAAAACCCACAAAAAAACCCAAACCTAAAACCAAAACCCCAAGAGTAGGAATCCTTCAGTCTGTAAGGGGAAGTGACTTTCAGGAGCCTCTGTATA
Organism: Anhinga rufa; assembly: GCA_013400875.1. Taxonomy (NCBI): domain Eukaryota; kingdom Metazoa; phylum Chordata; class Aves; order Suliformes; family Anhingidae; genus Anhinga; species Anhinga rufa. The sequence continues at coordinate 8,615 of VZTV01061985.1, forward strand.
TTCTTTCCTCTGTCTCCACTCTTAGTATTTCAGCCAGGCAATGCCTACCAGAAATACCCTGTACCACTGAGGTAATATCTCAATTGCAAACATCACCCAAATACAAAGCAAAAGCCTCAAGGTCAAAAAGGGAACATTTTACATAAAAGCAATGCTTTAATTTAAAATAGTTGAATAGTAATCATTCAATTAAACCTTTTTAAGTAATTGAAGTATTACTATATGCTATATTTGTTTTCCTTATCTTTTACAGTGAAAAGCTTTCAAATTAATATTTCAACCTGAAATTTCTGAGAAAGGAATAAATAGTTTAAATGGGTAGTCTTTAAATCTATGTTTGTGTTAGACTACAACTACAGTAGATTTGTTTAAAGAATACAGATATAAGTGCCTCTTCATTTAAAACAGCTTTCTTACAGTTCTGACTATACATCACTAAAGTTCATATATAGGTGTAGTTTTGCCCTCTCACCCCCAGTGGCTGAAGTATGTAAAGTTAATTTTAATGCAGTAAACTGCTGGTGGGTAGACTCACAGAACAGTAGGGGTTGGAAGGACCTTGAGAGATCATCTTGTCCAACCCCACTGCGTGAGCAGGCACACCTAGAGCAGGGGGCACAGGACCGCAACCAGGTGCAATTGCATGTGTTGAAAATGACGTACACAGCTACCTTGAAGCATTACAGTGCATCTGCTTATGCTTCTCTTGCACTTTTTCCTTGTGAAAGGAAATTTTATGTTTTGATAACACAACATATTGTTGTGTAGTTATGAGAAACTAGAAAACTGCAGTTTCAAAAATTTTTAAATTTGAAAGATGTGATCCTTCCTTTCCCTGATGTAATAATACATTTACATATTCATTTTACAGGTGTTTTTTCTTGCTCCTGTTCCAGGATTAATGCTGTAATTACACTGGTGCACATGTATTAAATTCTCCTTCATGGTTATACCACATGTGCAGGGACCATCTGTCCTCTAACCCAGATATGGATATAGCAAGTATAAACCTATCTGTCTCCTCTAGCAAGGTTCTGAAGAGTCTGGTGTGTCTGATAGGGTGTGTTTTTTGTTTTGTTGTTCTTTTTATTTTTTTTTTCATATTTTCTTTTTCCCCTCAAATTTATTGTTCCCAAGACTAGTTCTTGAGTAGAAAACACCTGGCCAGATGTTTCATATAGTGATTGAAAGTCAGTAAATCAGGCAGATTATAACTATAGCATTTGTGCTTTAAAGGAGAGAGTAATAAACCGTTTATTATTAATATTTATAAATATTATAAATAATACAATCTGTATATTCAGAAGGAAAAAAAACTTTTCCACTATCTTTTTAATGTAATAATTGAACAAAATCTGAGTCAAACTAGGTCCATAATATGAATATGTGGCCTTACACATACTAGTATGAATCCTGAATGCCACAAATTTATTTATCTTTAATAAATTGTGTAGACTACTTCCATACATGCAGAAGTTATAAACTGTGTAAAAAAAAATGGGCTTTTTTGTGTGTTTGTTCTGGAAAGAATCTCTGGTAGAAGTAATATTTGAAATATGAACAAATGGAAGTCTGCTTAAGAGAACATGACTTTTCCGAGGCTTTTAGTCTCAGTCACATTCAGTATCTTGAATTGCTGAATTTTGAATTTTGTATTTGAATTATTTTGAGTTTGAATATTGCGGTTACATTTTTTCTGCAATCTGAAAATTTTGTCCAGTATTAAAAGTATATAAATCTAAAATTTGACCCAATTTTGATTTTCTGATTTGTGTTTTATGTATATAAAAGGTTGTATTTATTCCTCTGCACTTTCTCAGCTATGTGGTTTTGTCAAAACTTTCATTAACATTGACACAAAGCTTTGTCTTTATTGTTCAGATCTTTTAAATGATCCAAATACCTTATGTGTGTCGGCAGTATCGTGTCTTCATATTTAGCCTTGATTCCCAGTGTTGAATACCCAAGGAATTTTGTTATTAACAGTCAACACATTCTCATTCTTCATAGAGCACTGCAACATCCTTGACAGATGCTCCATTCAGAGAACCTTTCAAGTTCTCTTTTTCCTTGCTGTAAATTAAGTTTCACAATTCATTAGGTAAAGCTGGAAAGCAAGGAAAATGCAGCTTATGTTGTCAAATATGGTACAGCTGTGGTGACTGCTGATATTAACTACTGATACTATACTCTCTGTAGTTGTTTAATATTTTCAGTCAAATAAAGAAATTTAATTTTAGCCATTGCTGATTAAATAAAATGAAATTGAAACCTGGTTTAAAAACCAGGGACTGAGAATGATGCTGTAGTGGTTGATATTTTACCTGGACTCATGTTGGTTAAACTTCCAGTTCAGAAATTGGCTAAAAAGAAATTAAAAAGGACAAAGAAAGGAGTAAAAGCTTTACAGGCATCATGAAGGCTATTTGAAGGAAATTATATTGGCTCAGAGGAAATGGATACCAACTATCAAAAACTTATTTAGGAAGACCAAATGGAAACCAGCAGTTAAACAGCAGGATAAAGGAAGCTATCAAAAGAAAAAAATCATCTTTTAAAAAACTGAAATTTGTCCAGTTGAGAAAAATAGAATCATAAAACCTGACAAGTAAAATGTAAAAAGCACAAATAGGCAGACCATGAAATGCATGAAGCACAATAAGGAGCAAGTAATGAAATGCATTCAAACTAGTAATTTTCCAATGTGTCAGAAGGCAGAAGCCTGCCAGAGAATCTATAGAGCCAAAGATAATCAAGGCACATAAAGAGTGCTTTCAGAAAATAAGGTCCTGAGGTCAAAAAAATGGAAGAAATTTCTTTCTCCTGCGTTCACAGAAGAGGAGTTTGAGTGGTATCTGCTTCTGGAACTCCTTTTTATGGGCAAAGTATTGGAAGATTTATCTCAGAGTGAGGCTACAGTAGAAGAGATTATACAACAGTTACCAAAATTAACAATGCCATCATCATAGGATCAGTGGATCAGAGGATAATTCAGGTTGAAAGGGACCTCAAAGGGGCCATCAAATTCAACCTTTTGTTCAAAGAAGGGTGACCTTGCGGTCAGGCCAAGTTGCTGTCAGAACCAACTAGTTGTCATTGTAAACTTCTTGGAAACTACAGGTGAAATATGTGAATTTATATCTCAGGTGTATAACCTGCATAAATTTTCCTTTTTACCAGAGGACTGTGAGGTGGCTAATGTGACATCTGTTTCTAAAAAGGGTTCTAGGTAAGTTTTGGAAAACTACCTCTACACATGATGTCTGTATTGGACAAATCAAGAGAAATTGTTTTAAAAAAAAGTAGAATTAGTGGGGCACATCGCTAAACATAGTATGTTGGTGAAAAGGCATGGTGAAAAGGCAAAGTGCCATTGCTAAAATAAGTCATTCCTCATGAGTTCAAGTCATGATGTTTTTCAAAAGTCCCATAAAAATCTGTGTTGTGGCTGTTCAGTGTGTTTTTAAAAGACCTGGAAAAGAGAGGAAATAGTTTAATGAAATTCAGTATCATCCACTCCAAGACCAAGGATTTTTTATTTGATTGTGCATCCCTACAAACTCGTAAGAAACTGGATAGTACTAAAAAAAAATAAAAGACAACTGTCATAGAATAAGCAAGCCATTAAGACATGAAGCTATGTAATCATGTTACTAAATGCAGTACTGATGGCAAAAAGCTTAAATGTTACAGGGAAGAGTGTAGTGAAAAACCTTATGCAAAACAGAAAAGAACATTTTGGCAAATGCGGGCTGATTTATGAAGGTAGGAGGAACTCTGTGGGTTTGCATGGTTTTGACCCTAAACCTGCAAAAATTTGTTGGATTTGGCAACATTTCACTTGGAGTTTTTGGCTTCCTTTAAGCCCAGAAGTCAAAGCAACATTTGGGATATGAACCAAAGCCAAAGAAAAGGTTTGGATGAACCGTGCATACCATAACAGCCAAGTTTCACACAAGTCTAATTATCATAATGGTTTTCCCCTTGCTTTGTTTCTTTACACGTTTTTCCAGAGCTGCTTTTCTATTTCTGAATCTCAGTGGATAGGAGTCTCTATACCCAGTAAAAGTCTTTTTACTCTATGTGCATAAAGAGATGAAACATGACAGCTGAGATGTTTTGTGTCTCATTTTTGTATTACAGCAAGGTTGTAGATACCATCTGAAATGATGTGGTCTCTTCATGTCCTTTTGGAAATATTTTATTTTGTTTCTTTGGTGGAAGTGATAATGTTAGATACTTGGCCTTCGTTGTGTGTTTCGGAATATGAAATGCCATAATTAAGACATCCAAAACACTGAACAGTTTAGGAAAGGGATGTAGTTTGGCTTCTTTCTACCACTTATTAACAAGTATCTCTTAAATTCTGGTAATATAAATACCACTTTCCATGGAGACAGCCATGCCTGTACAGTAAATGGTGCATGTTCTGCATCTCATTTGGATCTTATGAAACTGTGGGATACGATATGTTCAAGCTGCTGGTCTGAGAAAATATCTCAAATCCATAGTCTTTGTATGCACATCAGACACTATACATATGGTAAATGATAAACATACCATATGGGATTTGTGAAGTTAAGACTATCAAATTCCTCTCCCATTATTTTTTTTCTTACATTGTATGGTCAAATCAAAACCATATTATTCTTCACGTTATTAAGGGGTTATGTTTGTGGCCCCATTTATAAGGTTACAAAACTGATCACGCTTTAAGCTTTCCTTTGGCCTAAAAATTTTCCTGGTTACACTCAGGTTGTCATTTAAAAAAAAAAAAAAGGGGTGTTTGTGTATGAAGTTTGCAGAGGTTCGGCCAATTTTTGAATTATAGAGTTCTGAAAACTTCACGTGTAACCTTAGGCAAATATTACAGCTCAAAAGAGCTGAGTTTAAGGTTCATTTTCAAAACATAGTTTTCCAGAATTTTATTGTATGTATCATGAAGATATTCACGATCTGGAAAAGAATATTTCCAGATATCTGGAAAGAATAGTTGCAGTCCTGACAATATCGTGACTATATATGCATTTTCATGATAGTTTTATTTTTTATGTTGGCTTTGTAGACTTGAATAACTTAGTATGCTCAGCTGAACTGTCAATTGTTTATCTAAAAATTATAAATTTAGTATCCTCTTCTTCACTTACTTTCACATGACAAAATTCTTCTATCTTACCTCAAAAATCAAAATTAGTTAAAATGAAAGCAGAAAAGCAGTGACCACAGTCAACTACAGCAATAGGAACCTGTGGGTACTAGGGGAGGAACTAGAAAAAAAAGCTCCTTGAAAAGTTTAAGTCAGGAACTGAAGGGAGGGGAAGTAACATAGATTTTGTTACTCCAAATGCTGCATAACCAACTTGTTTTTTCTTTTGCTACTTGTTTTGAAAGCAAGGACTGTATATCCTGAGTGCATTGGAATGCAGCTCTATTATTGTGTCCCCTTCCCATGGTAAGTCAATAGCTGAAACAGATTAGGGGGAGAGAGTATTTCATGCTACATGTATCTCTGTGGTTGAACTCTGTAGCTTAGTGTAGACTTCCCTCATCCCGCTTTTTGGAGGGGATGGGGGGTGGGGCAG
>VZTV01061987.1:209-16503 GCA_013400875.1 Anhinga rufa
GTTGGTTTTTGTAGTTTGCTGTGCTCTGCAGTGATTAGTGAAGTTTTGCCTAGGAGATTTGTTATTAAAACACTGGCCTTGAGCTTTACCTGGTATTTGGGTTTTGTATTGAAGCCATTACTGTACTTCAAGTACCACTCATAGAGACAATTAACAATTATACCTCCTCCTCTGAGACTTTTTATGGAGGAAATACAGAATGGCACCTTGGCTACCTTCTTCTATAATGTCTCCTCCTTCATTACAACAACTTTCAGCATCTTGAACATCCTCGGGTTGTTAAGATACTTCTATTGGTTTTGCTTGGGAATATTGTTTCAGTTTTGTCTAAGGTTCATAAGCAATTTAAGAATATCATCCAGAGATCTGCTCCAAGACATCTCATCATTGGTTTTACAGTGAGTGGCTGTGTGGTGCTCAGTTGCTGACTGAGACTAAACCATGACACACCAAAAAAGGGAGAGCCAGAGGTTATGCTTGATCATGGGGCAGATGGAGGAAATTATCAATTATCAAAACCAGTCAATTAGTTCCAGCCCTGCTATCCAGAGAAAAGCAGTTTTAGTTTTATCCAATTCACTACAGACTACTGCAGAGAGAGGTAGTAAAAAGGACCCTGGCATAATGCATGTGTTGCCGGCACTTACAAGTCTTTCACACAAGATTTTGCTTGGTCTTGCTATTTCAAATGAGTGTCTGCTCCATTCTTGTTACGGTTAAATCCCACATAATTTCATACTCCAACATATAACTCAAAAAGTAAAAAAGAATGGACTCTGTGAATTGCACTTTGGTACAAAAGATAGCTAAGGAGATGAGGAGGATTGCTTAGGTCTTAATCCTCTTTATAAATGTTAATTTTGTAAATATTTGAATTAGTCAATAAAAGCATTTATGCTAAAATTTAAGCACAAAGAGAGATATTTCTACACTTACAAGAGGGATGGGAGAGGTTAAGCATCAAATATGTTGTTATTTAGGAGCTTTATAGTTTATAATATTTCTAGATGCCAGTTCTGCTCTTCCTGATGTCTGTTTTCTTTGCTATTGACATCAAAGCCAAGTTGATAGTTCCCCAATCAATTTATGCTCTGACAGCAGTAAAACCACAGAAAACCACGTGGAGTGGAACCTAGGAGTCAGGTTTTTGCAGCGATTATGCAAGACTCTTCAGGGGATTCTTCATACCCTCTAAACCCACTGGCTGGGGAGGGGAAGTCATCAGGAAATGGCTGCTGGGTGCTTTTAGTCTTTTGCTTTGCTGTATGAATGTAATGGACTCTGAAAATGAGGTGCTCTTCTTTCATAAAACATTAATTTTCTTAATGGAGTAGGAACAGCCAAGGGTACCGTCATTCTGTTTCCCTGAAGTTCTCAGATAATTCTCTATCTGTTACTTGACAAAAAAGAAATTAATAAAACACTCAACACAGTTGCAATGTTCAGTGAGTTGAGATCTAAAAGGAGTATATCATCATTTAGGAGCAGCCAGCTACCTCACAGACTGCACTTATCTGCCCTATTAAAAAACTACAGTGGAGCACAACTGACTTTTCTGGAATCCTCAAGCTCATTAAAGATCATTATCCACTGAAAAACTTGTCCAAAGTTTGAAGTCAAGGTTTGTATTAAAAACTAATTAAGAAAGTGAATGCCCATTTGGACCACTTTGCAAAATAAAATCCAACTAAGAATTTGACCTCTAAAGAAAGCATTGCCTAATTGATGCTCATGTTTGTGTACAAACATGATGGAAACTAATGCGTAGTCTGACTTTATACTTCTGCCCAACTTTACTGCTCTTTCAGGTGATATTTTAGAGGAAAATAATAGACTTGAATAAATTTAGTCTGAAGTCTCTAATTTACTACATGCATAAACTGTAAAACATAGAAGATTGTTAAGGGAAAGCCCCAACTCAGTGGAGTTTAAGAGCCAGGGTATTTTTCCCTTTGATCTGCTAGATGCATCTGCCATCTTTCCTCTTTGTACTTGTAGCCCATATTAAGGCCAAGTGCAAATCCTGAAGATGCAGGTACACACGCATGCACACAGCCAGCCACTGAGATCAACACGATTCCTGCTTTGTCTCCATTTTCCCATTCTTGTTCTTCCTTCTTCTGCATCGATCCCCCTCTTCCTCTGCCCTTGTCTCCTCCCAAATGAACAACCTGCCTCTAATTACTTCACCCTCAATGGTCCCAATTTTGCTACATCTGTACCTAAGGTGGGTAGTTCTCATAAGGTTACCTAAGTACTTTTGGCCTGGCAAGATGATCCCAAATACTCCCCATCAAATATCTGAAAGATCTGGTTATTTCTCACACAACTCCTCCTTCAGTATCTGTGAAACCCAGACATCCCTCACAGTGCTGTCTCTAACTTCTACTGTTCTCCTTCTGTCTTTTCTTACATTCAGAAATTTCTCATGTCACATCCAGTATTTTCTTCTATTCAGCTAGCTAAACCTCAGATCAGGGTCTAATCATCTAGCTGTATAACTTAACAAAGACAACCTGATTTTTTAAGGGATAATAAGAATTCTAATATATTATTTTCAAGGTTTCTATTAATATAGCTATAGCTACTTTGACTGTTCCTTTTTCTTATTGTTAAGGTAAGAATATGGAGTTGGAAGTAAAAAAAATACTCCCTCATTTGTTATTTTTACATTATTTTTGTAGACTACAAGTAGAGTTTACATTTAAATCATTCCACTATCCCTGAACTTAGTGCAAGAGACCAAGTTATATTTCCAGACCTTAACCTTTTTTGTTTCCAGAAAGAGTGAATTCTCTATACTGTCGTACTACTGTGAATATAGGAAGAATGAATTTACACTGTTCTAAAAGAACCTATAATCACTTTGCCAGCAGAGCTGGATTTTGAGTATAATGCTGACTTTTTGATACCATGGGGAAAAAAAAAATAAGTGCAAAAAATATTTGACAACTTAGAGTCACATCATATTCCAATGCCACCTTTTAAGGTACTATTTATAGGAACTCATTTATTACACAGAATATATTTCTCCTTTAAAAAAGTCCATTTCACTAAAACTGCACTATTTTATGATTTATTTTTTTTTTTAGTACCAGTATTGACCAATCTAAAACTGTCAGAATATCACATTTGGATATTTTAAAGGTATAAACGCAGTAGGTTTGTTTTTTTTGGTTACAGGATGAAGAATGTTCTAGGAAGTTCAACAATATCATATGCAAAATGAGATCTAAAGAGAGTGAGGACAAGAATGAATTCATATGAATTCACTGCTTGATCTTTTTCCATAGAAAATGAAGAAAAAACAAAAAATGTTATATAAGATTTTATCAGTTAAAATATGCAGATCATACACTCTATATTAACCAATACAAGGCACAGTGAATAAATGATCTCATACTAGATCCTTATTTAGGATTCTTACTGAAACAAGATCATTACTCTACAAATACGTAAACTTCCACTACTCTGTGTTTAAATCTGACTGATCTACCAAAATAAGTACATTTCCAAACTAGTCAAGCAGGATGAATGCCCTATGTAGTAATCCATTCAAGCATTCAGATAACATCCATTTTTAATAGCAGCTTCTGGAACATTTCCCCCAAAAAGAAGGCATGTACTGACAAGAAAAATAAAGTACAAAATTGCTAGTTCTAGTTCACCAGAAAAAAAATGTTTGTAACAAAAAGCTAATTTTCCCAAAGGTGACAGAAATAAGGTTGCACCTTGCAGTTCTGCAGAGACTCATGGCCACTACAGGAGAGCGTAAAGAGAAAAGAATGTGAAATCCTACAAATAACCTGCAAAATCAGTTCTTTATCTAATCTAAATTACACAATTTCAGTTCTTAAGGTTGTCCGTAGGTATCTGATAGTTTAAAATTCTTACATTTATTGCATTTTCTGTTCTACTGGAACCAAAACAACAGTATTAAAAACTACACTATCCTATACAAGAAGTAATTATACTGCACAAGAAAACTGAGCTGCCCTATGCTTTGTAATGGGTAACATAGAAATGATCATGCAGGACAGTCTGAAAATTGTCATGTCTAGACCAATCACCTAGATATTGTTATAAGTCACCTCACTGTAAACTACCTACTGCTGATCACATATTTAGAAAAACCTAATGGCTGATAAATCTCTTGGATTTTAAAACTGTATCTCTGAATATTATAAATAGCTGTAAATATCCTAATTACAAACCTATTAATGAAATATGAAAGTTTCCTGCATATCGGCATATGCAATGAGATTAATGTGATTAGCTATGAGAGCTGTCGTCAGTTATCAGTAATAAATAGAACAATAATGGTATTTTTGACTGTCACATGCCTCCCCAAATACCTCTTTTAGATTAAATAAACCAAGTTCTTTTCTTCAACTCAACCACACCTTAATTCAACGAGCCTCTTTTGTGTGCTCACTTCTGCAAAAGGAATTTTGGGAAGGGAAAACTTTTAATGATTTCAAGGTGCAGAAGATTAATAGCTTTATCATCACCTATTGATTTAACACATATCTATGAACTATTTAAATGTTAATTTCATTACTATGAAATTAGTAATTGCTCAGCAAATATTCCTTGCAAGATACTTACTGGTGCATAAAATGCCAGTGTCTGCAAAAAAAAATATATAGATATTATATATTTGATATTCATATGGACACACAAGAGGATAAGGAATTTATGTCTTAGTTTCAACTATTTTCCTTGGTCTAATGTAAGTTCTACTCTCTGAGGAGCAAATTCATTAAGAAAAATCTGTGCAGTAAAGAATGTCTTTTACAAAGAACAATTTCAAATTTCCACATGGAAAATAAAAATTACGGTTCCTTGCCAGTAATGAGATTATCCTTATAGACAAAATTAATCCCCACCCCTTTAAAGTGTAGAAAATACCACACATGAAAAAATGCACATTTTCTACTTTATTTACATTGATGAAAGCTGTTAGAAAATCTGACCTACAGAGGCATTATCTCCATTTTTTTTCTTCATTTTGTATCACTTCAGGAAGAAATATATACAGCTTACTCTAGATCAAAGACACAGAGGCCAATCTTAAAAAAAAAAAAAAAAGAAAAGCAATTTTCACCATAAATATAAAAAATTTAAAAATGCTAAGATCCCTCCCTTTGAGGGACAGGTCTTAAAAATGTCTCAGAGATGCCTCTAGCATACCACAGTCCTTTATGTTACACTGTCTCTGGGCAACCAGCAGAAAGTCTTGAATTGAAGCCCAAGGAGAAGAAATGTGATTAAATCAGGAAAATGTCCTTAAATATCTGGTCTTTTCCAATGAGACACTTGACTGCTTTTCAGACAGTGCTGCCGCTTCCAGCTGAAGATCCAGTGGTATCTGCAATGTTCAGACTATACTCAAGAAAAAATGCCTCACCTCAAAAAGGCTTTGCATTGATGTGACAAGTGTAAAGTCTCGGGATTTGTGTGGGCTTGCCTTGGCCTGAAATGTTTTGAGAACTTTCAAGTAGCTGAGTGCCACTTTTCTGAACTCTCTTGCCTGAAACTGGGAACACCATATAGACAAACCACTGCATAACATGAACCCTTCATGTCAACCAAGGGTGGAGAGGCTAGTTTTCAGTGGGGAAACAATGAGAAGGAAGTAGACTGTCTTGAGAGAATTTATAAAAATAATTTCCAGTGTACTCGAGAAGGAAACCCCTCTATAATGAACTTTGCATTCCGCTTGTCAAAGACATTGGGATGATGGCAAAGACTGACAGCCTACACAATCCCATTTTTTGGAGGAAGACTGAAGTTTAAACCTTAAGACAGAGAAAACCGTTATCATAACAACAAAAAATGTTTTTTATATAGGAAGACTTTTTATATAATGATTTTCACTATGTTACTAATGAGACTTCTGTACTGATTAGATCATCTGGACTATTAAAACATTTAGACTATTAAAGCACTATTATACTGTTAAAACATTAATAGAGTAACCATAAATTTTTCACTCTGTAGTGTGCATATGTTGTGTTCCTGTAACAAGATTCTGAGTGTAAGAGAATTTTATTTCACCATTAACTTGGGAGAAAACAACATGGCTGATGCTATCAAAGTTTCTGTGTTTGTATAGACAAACTAGTCCTTCCCAAGGCTAAGTAACTGTGTGGGCCTTTCAAGGTCCAAGTCACTTACTAGACCAAAGCCACAAGAGATCTCTGGGGAAGTGGCAAGACTGCATCCTTTGTTATGTCTGTTTTCAGTGGTTGTTGCCTTTACAAGTTATCATAGAATCACAGAATCATGGAATGTCCTGAGTTGGAAGGGACCCACAAGGATCATCCAGTCCAACTCCTGTCCCTGCACAGGACATCCCCAAATTCACACCCTGGCTCTGAGGGCGTTGCCCAAGTGCTTCTTGAATAGCGTCAGGATTGGTGCCGTGACTGCCTCCCTGGGGAGCCTGTGCCAGGGCTCCACCACCCTCTGGGGGAAGAACCTTTTCCTAAGGTCTCCCCTCAGCCTCCTCTTCTCCAGGCTGAACAAACCAAGTGACTTTAGCCACTCCTCATACAGTTTCCTCTCTAAAGCCTTCACCAGCTTCGTGGCCCTCCTCTGGACACTCTCCAGCAGCTTTATACCCTTAATGTCCCGCGGCGCCCAACACTGCACCCAGCGCTCGAGGCGAGGCCGCCCCAGCGCGGAGCAGAGCGGGACCATCCCCTCCCTCGCCCGGCTGCGATGCAGCGCTTGATGCACCCCAGGGCACGGCTGGCCCTCTGGGCTGCCAGGGCACGCTGTGGGCTCACGTTCAACTTGCCATCGACCAGAACCCCCAGATCGCTCTCTGCAGAACTGCTCTTGAGCCTCGTTCTGAATGTATATCCACGATTGCCGTGCCCCAGGTGTAAAATCCAGCACATGCTCTTGTTAAACTTCATGCGGCTGGTGATTGCTCAGCTCTCCAGTCTGTCCAGATCCCTCTGCATGTTACACAGAAAGCTGAGACAAAGCCCAGCTCAGAGTAGTCTCTACTTCCATTTAAAAGAAATACTGGGGAATAAGGAGAGACTGCTGAATTCCATTCCTAAGATATTAAAAACCTGAGAAATTTTAGTGTGACACCTCCAATTTCAAGGCAGAGTTTATTTCTGACATATCTAACACACAGAGAAATACATCTCTCATAAAGCATTTGCTATAAATGTTTATGAGTGACTGGGACCTTCACAGTATTAAATCTGGCACAAATATCTCAACAAAATCATTATGCATTGCTGTTTTCTACATAAGCTCAGGAAGAGTAAACAATATAGAAAAATGTAGAAAGTACCAAAGTCTCCTTAAGATACTGCAATACTGAGCATAGTAAAGATAATGGCCAGTTGCGAAGAACTGCAGGAAGCACTCATGATACTGAATATCTTGTCAAGCAAGCCACAGATGAAACTGAGTTTAGATAAATGTAAAGCAATACCCATGGGAAGATAAAAACTCATTTTACCCATTACTGTTACTCAGGAAGAGTTTAAAAAAAAAATAAAAAATAAGAGAGACATGGTCTAGAGTGGCCAGCTTCAATATAACTATTGTATGTAACACATAAGTCCCAAAAGAAAATGAGAATAGTATCCTTTTACAAAAAAAAGCAATGTACTTAATTTTCATTGATAAAATCCCAAACTTGTCTCAATGCAAAGTAAACACTGTTCCAGCATTTCAGTCAGCAGTTCTACACCATTACATTTGCCCCTCTGAAGGGTCAAGCCTCAAGAAACCCTGCTTCAAGCCTAATTTACTGTGATTGGCTTTGCTGTAGGGAGCCTTAGGCTATCACATGGCAGGTCATATTCCCTTTTGTTGAGCTGAGACCCTTGCAGTCATAAATTTGGCAGCTGGAAGTTCTGTGTTCATTGTCACAGATTTTTGAACTGAAGAATTTCATTGAAAGAGTCTTGGAATAAAATTTCCACTTCATACAGAGTAATGAGAAGCGAGAGAGGAACACAATGATTATTTTTCTAAAACAAAGTGTTTTCATGACAAAGTATTTGGTTTTATTATGTTCACAGAAGTCTGAAATTAAACAGTGAGGAAAAGTAACCAAGGCTGAAAATTAAAGAAAAACAACAGTCAAAAATCCTGACACCCAAATGCTCTTTCAGCTTTGTAGGAGTATTGAGACCACGTTTATCTCATTATAATTATTTTCCTAATATTATTTCTAAGGCTTTCTGCCTGAAAATATTGTCTGGGTCTTCATAATTTTAGGCATCTGTGATATCATTTTATCAAGAGGTAAGGGGTTAAAATACTATCACATATAAAAGTCTTTCAATCATCATCATATAAAAGAAGGAAATTCCACAGGGAGATTGTGCAGCGAAATGTGTCTATTATTTAACTTTCTCTTCTTAGTCAGAAGACTATTTTATTAGTAATATATGGAATTTGGGGAATGATACTTAACAAAGAATAGGTTTACACAAATGTTTGTAAATATTACAGGACAGGTGGCTATTTCAGTCAAATATCATGGAGAAAGTGCAGTCAAAACTTTCAGAAGATTTTGTCAATTTGCAGTCTTATTAGGAGTCAGTAGAAAGTTACTCATTAGTAACCACTGCTTTTCAAAAAATGTGCATGGAAATCACTAATCAGGAGTAGGTTTATTCATGCTCAGTCACTTAAGAATATAAAGTTTTGTCTCATGCTAACCAGAAATGATACATTTCTGCTTCTTTTTTTCACTTAATACAGAGTATTAGAAAATGTTCTTATTACAGGATTTCCAACTTCTTTTCAGTTACTTCTGAAATACAACACAGATTCCTGGGAAAAAGCAACTGAAGTGAAAGAGAGGGATTGGAAATGAGTGACCAGTACCTACTGCTTACTGTAACTTTTCTTCTCTTTAAAAGCAACCTTTCTTCCAAGTGGAACTATCTGGATATTCTGCAGGTCACTCTAAGCAATCTATGCTAACCAAATATTCTATGTCAAGGGGTAAAACTAGCTGGTCAGTGTATAGTTAGTGAATGTATAGACAGAGATCCAGGTAGCTACATGGTACTATATAAATTTTCCTCAACACAATCTTGAAGTAATTAATTTGACAGAATGCCTCTAAGAAGTATATGCCAGTATCCACCAGACATGCTGCAGTAGGTCACCATTTGCTTTACAAAAAGGGATTTTTAGATATGGAAGTAATCAACCCCCTCCAGCAGGACATGGACACGGGAAATAAAGAGAAACTCTTACTGATATCAAGACTATGAAGTACATAGTCACAGAGGACACACATGAAAAAAATATGGGAGACTAATATCCTAATTAAGAAAAAAGTCTATCACTGTCATGAAAAGAAACATGGAGCAGGTCCAAATAGACACTTTCTTAAAGAAAGAAAAAAAACAAGGTACATTAGCCACACAGGAATGAAATTACCCATATGCCTATTAGTGGCAACAGGAGCATGAAAAAGTGTCTCTATGAGCAAACCAGGAGCTACTAAGAACCCAGATGTTTAGGCAACTAACTCAACAAAGCAAACAGCAAGGGATTCATAAAGCATCGAAAAATGCTGACAGGATGACAATCTTTGAGTAGCCTTGTAAGACTAGTGGATCAACTCATGATTGTTAGACATGACAGTGAAGCAGACCCTGAAAGACTCAGAAGTTGTTCAAATTCTTCCCACTAGGATAAGAAACCCAAAATAACCAGGGGGACTGCAAGGAAGCAGGTGGGGATGGACAGAAGCTGCAAGCAAAGCCTGTTCCTCGTACTCTGAGCTTAGCAGACTCTTTCAGTTATTTCTAGCTGTTAGAGCTTTTCCCCTTGGAGACAAAAAGCTTGCTAACAAGCAGAGGGCAAACTGTGAATCCTTAAAAAAGTTGGAGGAACTGATCAATAGAGACCTTTTAAAGGGAAGTTTCTGAGGAGTCTGCATCTCCTTCAATACAATACATGTGGTAGAAAAGGAATTTTACATCACTTGTGAAAACTCAAGCCTGTCTTAAGTTGTTGGACTTCCAAAATTGTGCTTTCTTTCCTATACCATAATTTGAATGATTAAATATATTTCCCCTTTGCAACAGGCTTATGAACAGCAGGAAAATATTTAGTAATGTTTAGCAGTTTAAATAATCATTCTTAGTGGGAGGGGAGAAATAATAAGAGAAGTATGGAACAAACAGTTTGTCATAATGCCATAACATAGATGTCAACAAAGAGTAAGGACCCCTGCTCAGGATATTCCAAAGAAATGAGAAATAAAATAAAATAAAATAAAATAAAATAAAATAAAATAAAATAAAATAAAATAAAATAAAATAAAATAAAATAAAATAAAATAAAATAAAATAAAACCCAGCAAGACTATAATTACAAACTAAGGGGAACAATACACCAAATGCAGCAGAAGACAAAGCTCAAATTGCTTCTTTGTACTTGTCGTTTAAGTAGTAGGCAAGTGTGTAATACTTAGAAAGAAAGCACCTACAGTGCCAAGGAACTGATGTTCCTTTAATTTTCCTTTCTCTGTACATCTTGATATGGTGTGATTTTCCATTGAACCTAAGACTGTAGATTTTTATTGGATGTAGATATATTCCTTTTTAAATATTCTCATACATAATCTTCTGTTTTCCCCTGTTTCTAGCATATATAAACTGAAGTCCTAAATGATTTGGTTAAAATACATTAATTTAAATGAACAGACGCAGATTTTTGTGCATGTCTTATCAAAGTTCTTTGTTGTTTGCTCCACAGCTTTTAGACTGATGAAAATTGCTGACACTGGACAATGCTTCAAAATAATTTTTGATATACAGTACATCAGAAGTCTTCAAGCATTTCAAGTCTGAACATGACAATAGATTTCAGAGCTCTGTTTTCCAACAAGGCTCTGACAAGGCATGTTGACAAGAACAGAGAGAATGAAGAAAAAACTAGACATCTGGCATGCATACATCACACTTCTGCTTCTCTGTGTACAAGTCCCTCCCTAGCTTGCTGTGTTAAAATGTGACTACTCTGTTTTGTTGCAACTGAATAAATGTATATATACATACCAGTTAGAGAATTAAAGTATACTGCAAAGAAAGTTTCTGAAAAATTACTATATCTGACAGGAAAATGGAAAGTAGGAATTAGATACCAACATTTTCAGATTGCATTTTCAAGATTATCCCAGTTACAAAGAAGAAAAGCATTGTGTATGATTCACTTCTACAAGCAAAAAAGTAAAGGAAACATGACAGAAGTTCAAGCTGCACAAATGAAGGCCTTGAGTCTGAGGGGTGAAAAGGAATGAATCAATACAGAAGCCTTTCACTGGACACATTGGTTACACTTTCATAGAAATCATAATTCCTCACAAAAGAAAATGAATATTAATGAGCTAAAGGTGAACAAATAGGAATTCTTATTCTGTGTAAAAAATCAAACATTCAAGGCCTACATTTTCATGGAAAAAATTTGCACACACACCCAGCAGAGCAATATGATTGAATGGTGTAAAACAGCCTGATTGTTTACGCTAAATTGGAGAAAGGTCACCGAGGATTTGCTTAAAAACCACGAAGACCATCTGAGTTAGTCTTAACTGAATGGAACAACCCAGAGGAATGCAGTGATGTGCCTGGCAGGGAGTAGGGAGCAGGTTGGGATCACAGTGCAGCTATGGGTAAGGAAACCTGAGCATGACTGCATGAACATATGTCAGCATGTCTGCAAGTTCTTCTGTACATCTTGTTTATGTGAAACTTAAGGTTCAAGCTCAAGGCTGGATATTACAAAACTTTAGGTTGGAGATCAGGAAAAGGTTCTTCCCCCAGAGGGTGGTGGAGCATTGGCACAGGCTCCCCAGGGAGGCAGTCATGGCACCAAGCCTGGTGCTATTCAAGAAGCACCTGGACAACACCCTCAGAGATATGCTGTAAATTTGGGGTTGTCCTGTGCAGGGACAGGAGTTGGACCTGATGATCCTTGTGGGTCCCTTCCAACTCAGGACATTCTATGATTCTATGATTCTATGATTCTATGATTCTAAGGTTGAGTTTATAGTATAAGTGAACCCTTGCAGTTTTACAATTCTGCTATGCCTCCCTATGCACATTTATCAGAGTTAATTAAAGGTTGCACATATTTTAAATTTTAATGGTGTGTTCAGAGTATGTTTCCCACCTTGCAACACAAATTGACACCAACCAACACCCTGTTGCGTTTTGTGAAAAGTCATTTGAAGCTAAACATTATGTACATTAAGTACACTGACCTTATGAATGCCCATTGCACAAGAAAGATTTAATGTAACTATTTAAGCAAATGGGTAACTTTATATGCATATGTATTTTCCTGAGGTCAAAGTTATTATCATGTTAAAAACTAATATAATGAATTATATTACTGGGGCTTTGAAGAAGTTTAAGTTTTCTTGCCATTTTTAGCTTCAAATATGCCTGTAACATTCAAAAACATTTTTATTGCAAAAGAAATGTCATAGTATTTCATTATAGCAATAAATAAATGTGACTATTAATTCCCATAAATTTATTAATGTCTTTAGTAGACATTCTTGTCTGATCTCATGCAGTTTTGTCTACGTAATGCAGCTCAGTTGACACAAATCAGAAGAGAAGTGAGATAATTTTAAGATCGGATTCAGGGGAAACTGTTGTCAATCAATATGATTCCTGAAGTTGTTTTGAGGAGAGCTGTTAACAGATTGAACAATCTCAACATTTTCTTTATGTTCTTTATTCTGCCTATTGATTTTGTGTCAGAGAAAGCACAGAAGAGACTTGCCCACATCTAATAATGGTATTTCTGCTAGACATTAATGATGGGCACAAACTGCAGAATTTTACATGTGCACGTCAAAGTACATGTAGAACTGGGATCCTAATTATGTGTTCATTTTAAATCACTCAAATATTTTGCGTTTGAAAGTCTCCTTGAAATTAATATACTTTTCTCATAAGCATTTCAGGAATTTCTGATATAAATTAACGCTAGAAAAACATTCCTGTTAGCTTTCTGCTGTGGACTTGAAAAGAAAACATGATAAAAGGAAAATCTTATGAGTTTAATTGGAAAGTGTTCATATTTGTGACACACATTTAAAGACAGAGAGTTTTAAGAAAATGCTTCTAAAAAAAATATTTTTCTGAAGTCCATAAGTGTTATCCTACTTCTTTCTTTCAACCCAGGAGCTTACTCAGGGACTCATGTTCAAATCCTGGATTTAGCGCTAGCAAATTTGACATTTTCAATAACTATCTAATGTGTGACAAATATGCCTGCAGTGCTTCATACTACTTTATCTTTGACAAGGATTATTTCTCTAATTACATCAAACTTGATTTTTCTCTTTTTGGACAAAAGAAGAAAACAATAAGGACAACAGGTGGAATACCAAAAATGTATTACATTAAGAAGTCATTCAAGACAGTTTGAAATTTACTGTTCTGCATACTTTTTTATTATTATTATTTTCTCCAAGAGAAGAAAAACCTTCAGCAAATGATTATGGTGTCTCAGGAATAAAAGTGGTTAATGCTGAAAAAGACTTCTCGCTAATCAGACTTGGAAATTAGTGCCTCACTAGTCATGAAAATAAATCTGTTAATTTAATGGAAAAATGTGGAAAGAAAACATGCACACAAAAAACAGCCAGACCTCTGTTTCAGAAACTTTCCAAAATTGAGCAGGCCTTTTAATAACCCTTTTGCCTCTTTGACCTAACCTGTATTAGATCAACTCTAGCAGTATGAATGCTGAAATGGAGCTTTCCAGGGTGGCTATGAAATAAAGGCCTCTCCAAACTAATAAGAGAATGAGGAGGCAATAGAAATAATATGGAGAATGGGATGAAGATGATAAGGATGAGGCAGGTAAAAGAAACAAGTTGTGGGACTGGAGAAGATAATGCAATATTGATATCTTTTTTTTTCAAGTGAGACCCATTGTTAGAACAAAAAGAGCTTAAAGCATGTTGCTATTTCTTCCTCATCTCTTATGCTCCAACTTACTCCAACATAACAAAATCTGTAACAGAATTCATCTATAACATAAGATGGACTGACTCAGAGTATTACAGCTAAATTCCATTACATGCTAAGAATGAAATAAATACCTCAGTCTTGAGAGATGCAGAGTTCATCTCAAGATCCTTCTCCTAGCCTGTTTTCATATCTTCATGGATGATCATACAGAGCTCAGGAACCTGTGATTCCTAATCCAGTCTTCATGTCATTTGAATACAGTTTATTAAAAAAAAATTAATCTTTGTGAAACCTATATAAATTCATAAACCTAGGTCATTGTTAAGAAAATAAAACTGACTCATAGTAATGCAGAGCTTAAAATTCTGTTTCTGGGTAAGTGTTGTGAAAATGTAGTTAATGCCCCGGGACATTTAAGGAAGTTTTAAAAGTTAAATGGCTTGCTGGGATTAAGGGCTTTGCAAAAATCATTTTTGTTCATTGACAGAGCGTTAAAATGATCACCTTCTTCCCCTCTGCTGAGGGTTTAGATTTACAAAGAAATATGGTATTAAGAACGACCTTGGAAATTTATTGCCTTTTTGTATGAGGACCTATTAAAAAATCATCCTCGATTGCAGTGATGATCTATCAATGAAGATTGTTTTCCTGTGAGGACTGCAGGTAAATGCATATAGCCTTGTAAACTCTGGTATACAACAAGCAAGTCTCAGGAACATGAGCAGTGCTCATGAACTTACAGCAACAAAACAGTAATTATCTTTTATGCTTGGTATTAACCTTTAGAAGCAAAGGTGACACAAAAGATTACTTATATTTATGCTTCTTAATAGACAACATATAAAGTTAAATTCAAGAGTGAAAATATATATATTAATTGAATGATGCTGTATATGGTTTACTGAAACAAAGCAGAAGACAAGTCTAATCAACTAAAGCTGTTTCTATGACAAATATATATTAAAGATAAACTGAGAACAGGGTGCTTCCTTTTCAGTTTCCACAGTTTTCTGACACTTTAAAATTCAAGTAGAATAGTTTCTTCCCCTTATCCATAGGTTAGTAATGTTATAATTAGTAGACACATGGCATGGTTAACTAGTAGAAATTAAGAACATTGGAAAGGTCACTAAGGTAGATGGTATCTGCTATTCATAGAAAATGATGAGTATTAATATTCCCATACAATTTCTATTATAATTTTTAAAAGGTAAAATGAACTGAAAATTAATTCCCCTTCACCATAAAATATGGTAATAAGATGGAGAAAATAGCACTGAATTATGCCACTTGTTACTAGTTTGAAACTCCATCATTTTTTCTTTCTCTTCATCCTCTCTGGTTTATTTTTGTTTACCATTCTTTCAATATGTGCCTGGAAACTTGGATCTAGAGTCCATTTTCTTTACTTAATTTTGTTTGTGCTACACAAGGTCAAAAGGTCAAATTCTGCCCTAGGACAGATGTTTCTTTTATTTGCTTTTGCAGGAGGTCATGCCCATCAGCCTACAACTTTGAGTTGTAATGACTACAACTCTCTCAGGCACAAAAGACATCTGTATAAGTATTTATTAGAAATACTGGGTTGACAAGGCACTTGAGAAATTGTAATAGAAATAAATTTTTGTTTAGATGGGTAGACTGCTGCTAAAGCATTCAGGAGAGCATTGCCTGCTAAAGGTGGTAGTAGAAGAAAAAAAAAAAAAGACATCTATGAGATTTTGCTTTGAGCTTCTTCATATTCTTTTAGAATGACAGTGTGAAATAAACAACTCATTTTACCTGACCTCTGAATTTACCTCTTTTTCAGTACTGTCAATATTAGCTTTGAAATATTAATTCCACTTTTAGTGTATACATTTCATCCCACAGAGTTTTCTGCTCAGCATTCACTTTTTCCTTCCTTACAATTACTTTTTACATCATCACATATATAGTGTATGTACATAAAACCCACATATTTTTTAAATTCAGCCTTTAAGTTTTATTAAAAGTAGTCAGCATAAAAAAATGTTGATAACACAGGTAAAAGTTTTGAACTTCCTTAAAATTTTAAAAATAGATTTTATATTTCAAGGAAATTTAATATGGAAATATGTATTGACTATATACATTTCTATGTGTGTGGGCACTTCTGTGCCTGGTAAAATTATGGAGAAGATTATTCTGGGAGTTACTGAAAAACACCTGAAAGACAATGCAGTCATTGGTCGTAGTGAGCATGGGTTCATGAGGGGAAAGTCCTGCCTAACAAATCTGATTTTCTTCTATAAAAATGTTACCCACCTAGTTGATCA